>LPNX011153610.1:525491-649638 GCA_001517045.1 Pseudotsuga menziesii | reverse complement strand
GTGTTTGGTTGATGGAAGCTCCTGTTTCAGGTAGATTCTTTCGAGCATGTCAGTAAGAGGTAAGACCCTGACCAATGCTGGAATCTACCGTGTAAAAGAGCTTGTTAAATTTGAATTTTGAATTTCAAATATTGTTGGCAACCACTAGTCACTATGGGCTTGTATAAGCTTGTGTTTGGATGTTTGAAGCTTGTGTTTCAGGTAGATTATTTTAAGAATGGCATTGAGAGGTAAGGTCCTGACCAATGCCTGAATCTACCATATGATATGCATAATAGGTTGTTAGAATTCGAATTGTGAATTTCAAATATTGCTGACAACCACTAGCCATTGTTGGCTCGCATAAACTTGTGTTTGGTTGCTTGAAGCTTGTGTTTCAGGTAGATTCTTTCGAGCATGTCAGTAAGAGCTTGTGTTTCAGGTAGATTATTTTAAGAACGGCATTGAGAGGTAAGGTCCTGACCAATGCCTGAATCTACCGTATGATATGCATAATAGGTTGTTAGGATTCGAATTGTGAATTTCGGATTTGAGAAATTGCTGACAACCACTAGCCATTGTTGGCTGGCATAAGCTTGTGTTTGGATGTTTGAAGCTTATATTTCAGGTAGATTATTCCGAGAACGGCATTGAGAGGTAAGACCCTGACCAATGCTGGAATCTACCGTGTAAAAGAGCTTGTTAGATTTGCATTATGAATTTCAAATTTAAGAAAATGCTGACCACTTATAGTCACCATTGGCTTGCACAAGATTGTGTTTGGTTGGTTGAAATTCATGTTTCAGGTAGGTTCTTTCAAACATGAAAGTGAGAGGTAAGTCCCTGGCCACTGCCAAAATCTACCATTTATGAGAAGTCTCATGGTTGTGAACATTAGTTGGTATGGGTTGTTAAGTTCGAATTGTGGATTTCGGATTTAAGAGGTACTAACGGCTACTAATCATTATTGGCTTGTATGAGATTGTGTCAGGAGGGACACATGGTAAGTGGGTATTCATGTTATGATAGTAAGCATAAAATTATAATGGGCATAGTAATGCTGCTTACGAGAAACCCACAATTGAGCAAGTCAATTTCTGTAGTAGATAAAATTGCAAAATTCTTGCTGAATTTGATTGCTAAATGTCATTTCTTGGTTATGAAACGATCAATTGGATTGTGGTATCAGGTGATGATTAACTATTTGGCTATTTGATGAATGTGTGAGGGGTACACACTGCAGGAAGACCATGTGTGATTTCCTGCAGAAGCCAAACTTCATGGGGAGGTTTCCCTTATCTTGGAAATGGGGTTCGAGTGAAACTCCATTAGACATTTTGAAAATGCCTCATCTGCACTGCATGTTTGGTGATAACATGAGTGAGATGGTTTGGATTATGTCAGTGAGATGTGTGTGGATATGAAACGTAAACAGGAAACAGGGATGGGGCCTTGGTTTGCTTAAACCTGGTGATTGGAAACCACACAGACAGAGCTAGAGGGCTGAATTTCTTCTCCACAACCCCGGGATAGCACTAGAAGGGGATGCAGGGCCTGAGGGACTGTGTAGCAGAGAAGGGACTGATTCCTTGTGCTGGGTGTGTGTTTGGATGTTATAGAAGTCAGGCTAGTTCTGGTGTAGGTGTTCCTAGCTCTACAACGAGCTCACCAGCTTAGCATTCAGTTTTTCCCAACTCCTTGACGGTACCTAACAGATACAAAGGCATACTGCGACGGCAAATGGATAAGTGTTCTGTGACCCTTGCTATGAATATGCATGTTTAATTATTAAATTCCATATGCAGAACATGTTTTGATTTATTTCCATGATGACCGATTGCTTGAGTATGCATAGGACCTACATGGCACACACCGGAAGAGAGTGCACAATTTTCCGATGTCGAGTCATGAAAGGGTTTTCAATATTGATTACACTATAGGGAGTGGACGCACTCCTGGTGTCTCAATATTTGATAGTGAATGATATGAAATGTGATTACAGTTTTAGAGCAATGATGTTGATGAGTTGCTTGTATTGCTTGTGTTGCTTGTGTTGACAGGCTAAAGGTAAAGGTAAAAGGTTGATATAAGTGTATTGTTGACATAAGTGTATGTTGGTATAAGTGGATGTTGGTATAAGTGTATGGCGATATAAGTGTAAGTGTCATTGTTGACATAAGTGTATGATGGGCTGTGATATGCCTAAGGATCCATAGTAGATCCTAGACCTGGAAATGCTCATGATAAAGTTCCAAGCCCAGTTGACATGGTTATGTACTGGCTGGACATTAATTATTTGATGTTGTGGAGCAGCCGGCGTGCTGACCTAACATCTGAGTCCATAGGCGATCCCAAGGCTTGTAAAGCGAAGCAGGATCCTGTGGACGAACGAGGAAACGCGCAACACAGATAAGTATTGGATTACTTTGCTTATGAATATACATGTGTATATGATTTGGTTATGATGTTTTAAGCTCTTGTTTAAGAGGTAAAATTAATGAGAATAAACTAAACATGTGAATTTATTCAATGTTTGGATATAGGTATCGCTGGAAGCGAGGAATATGAGAGCATCCTAGGGGTGCATGTGGACATAAGACTGTCCTGGAAAGCTCGGAATGAGTGGTAATGGAAAAGGTGCTAGTTGGAAGGGGGAGTCCTAGCAGCCGAGATAAACCATGTGGAGAGACTCCATGGTTTAGAGGTATGGAGTAGACCAAAGACACTAAGTGTCATGACCAATAAGGATTGGTCCAGCATTCACGGTGAAGTGAAAGAGGCTGAGAGCATGAAAAGCCACTGCAATGGCGAGGGTTCCAGGATGGAACAAAACAAAGAGGGGAAAATCTCTTACTGCTCTCTCTTGCCTTTTGATTATATATGTTTATGTATATATGTTTATGCATTGTGAAAACAAAGGATTGTTTAATGCATGTATGATTGAAACGCAATGTGTGTATTTGCTTAAAGTAAATTTGTGAATGCTGGAATAGTTAATTCCCTTCCTAGGAATGGACATGAAGGAGCTCATGTGCCTGTTGGGAAGGCATGAAAAATATGAAAGTTTCCTTAATGGAACTTGGACTGTCATGCCAATTGGGTAATTAACTAACTGATTTTGATATCTATATTATGCTTGGTCTGATAGACTTTCAATGGTGCATTCCACAGGTGAGAAAAGTGAAACCAGGTGGTGCACGTTGATTATGGCAGCAGATCAAAAGTTGTTGGACTTGGCTGGAAGTCTCCTTCAAGTGATTGCCAATACCCAAGAGAATCTTGGGGAGATGCTCAAGATATAGAAAAGGCAGAGTGAAATGAACCACCAGATTTTGCAAGACTCTATGGGTTTGCAAAGAGAGGTGAAAAGCCTTCTGGGAGCAATCGGCAAAGGAAAGGAAGGTGGATCAGCAATAGGACATTTGTCTAAGCGACCCGATAAGAAACGGTCCAGGCATGAAGACTCAAAGGAAATTGAGCAGGTAAAGATGAAGCAGCCAATGAGATGCTGGAGATGCGGAGGACATCATTTACGTCGGGACTGTCCAATGTGGGAACATGATCAAGGCATTAGCCGCAAAGTTCCTAGACTTCGGGATCAGCAAGAAGCTGAGAATCAGCAGGAAAAGTCCATGGAAGCCGAGAGGATTGGTCTTGAACGTTCAAAGTAGATGATTGAATGTGGTATAGATCTGCAATTTTGAAATTTTGATGTGCAACTGTATATGTATTGTATATATGTAATGGAACACCGAGGACGGTGTTATTCCAAGGGGGAGGGTAATGTCATGTCCCCGGTTTTGACCCCGTTTGCATGATGTATATATTGTAACTAATCATGGTGAGGAGCTCAAGGCAAAATCCCCACCATCGATTTGGTTGTGTATGTTTCGGCAATGGGGATAATTGCCGATGGAATGTAGTGCTATCCGGCACATTTTAATGTGGCATCAAATAAAACTAAAACCACAACCAGCTACGGCAGTGCAACGTTGAATGAAAAGGGCATGGATTCCGAAGGATAAGGGGTGGGGGATGTCAAACCTTGGTTTATGGGGAAAAACCCATGTTTTATTACCTTGTGTTTTTCTACCTTTGTTATTTGTCACCCTTTTGTCTCATCCAACCTCTCCCAACCTATTTAATGCTTCAGCTGGTGGTTGGGGCAGTTATTGCTGAAGTGGTGGTGGTTGTGGCAGGCTGTCAGCCTTACCCACTTGCTCACTCCACCCACATCTGCCCATTCTTCACCCTCATGCACTCATCCTTGGTCAGTTCACCCTACCACGATTTTTGGTCTGTTGGCTCCTCACGCACAGGTTTGGGGGCGTTTTTTTGGTTTCACGCAGAGTTTTCTTCCTCTCTCCACGAAGTACTGAGCACCCACGCACTGTAATTCGCGTCCTTCCTTTTAGTGGTGCATCCACAGGCAAGAATGGAGCCGTTTTTCCTCATGCAGGGCCTCCATTGTCTGTTCTTTTCCTTTCTGGGTCGGATTGTTTACCCACGCACAGATTAAATGGGTCGTTTTTCCCTGCTGTAGATTGTGCTCACTGATAGATTCGGAGCTGTTGTTTCCCTGGTTTGGGATGTAGTGGTTGAGTTGTTTTGGCCACGTCAGGGCCAAGAACAACTCCGTGTCATCCATGAGACGTGAGCTGTGGTCATCCATTGTTTGGGACTGTCACCGGTCGTTTTGCTTCTTCACAGGGCAGTGAATGAAGTTGTTTGGTTGCCTGAGTGCAATGGATAGTCTTTGGACTGTGCTGGCTTGGCTTGGTTGTTGAAAGCCTGTGAAACCCAGCTGTGTTGTTTTGTTGCTTATGTTCCCTTGGCTATGTCTAAGCCTGCAATTGACCCTTATTCTGGAGGAATCATGCCCAGCTCGAGGGTGGCAGCGTTGCTGAGAGATTGATGAGCAAGCTGGCCTATGGTTGGGTGGAACGTTGCAGCGACATAGCTGGTTGCGGTTGAATTCTTCACCAAAAGATAAGCATGCTGTCTATATTTCATCTCTGCAATTGTATATTGATGTCAATTGATGAATTGTAATGAACATGGAGATTGCTGGAATGTGTGTGTTTGCTTCCGCTGTATGATTAAAGATAAATGCATCTGTGTATGCTTGTAATGTTTAATTCCAGCAATTGATTTTCTGTTTATGTTCATTGGGGCTGTTGCCCAGTTGTATTTGAAGTTCATTGCATCCTCTTCGCTGGCTGAGGGATGGGGACGTGACAGTTTCACTCGGGGCAGAGTTCCAACTGGGGCATAGTTCCAGCAAAGGAAAAGTTCCAGCCAGAGCATAGTTCCAACTGGGGTAGAGTTCCAGCTGAGATCAGAGTTCTAGCCTAGGGCGGAGTTCCAACTAAGGGCAGAGTTCCAGCTAGGGCATGCATGCTGGGCAGAGTTCAAGCCAGGGCATGCATGCCGGGCAGAGTTCCAGCTGGGGCATGCATGTCGGGCAGAGTTCCAGCCAGGGAAAAGTCACAGCTCCCTCTAGCAAATGTTCCAAAAGTCACAACTCCCTCTAGCAAACATTCCAATTGAAACCTTGCCCCTAGCAACATTCCAACTAGAGCAGAGTTCCAACTAGGGCAGAGTTCCAGCCAAGGTTGGAATTCTGTCCTGTTGGAACTCTGGCTTGACCGAAACCTTTCCCCTGGCAACGTTCCAACCGGGGCAGAGTTCCAATGGGGGCAGAGTTCCATCTGGGGTAGAGTTCCAGCCAGGGTAGAGTTCCAACCGGGGCAGAGTTCCAACCGAGACAAAGTTCCAGTCGGGGCAGAGTTCTAGCCGAGCAGAGTTCCAGTCGAGGCATAGCTCTCTTCGGGGCGAAGTTCTAGTCAGGGCAGAGTTCCAACAGGGTGGTATGCATGACGTAAGCAACATATTCTCTTCTCTTTAGATATTATTGGTAAGGGGGATTTCCTGAGGTATCTAAGCACTAATGATGAGAGGTATGCAACATATGACACATACACAAGTATGTAACATATGAGACATTACGATAGGTATGCAACATGTGACACATGAAAATAGCAAGGATCCCAAGAAGCTTCATGTGGAATATAAGTCCCTTGATTTCCTCCTTCAGCCTTGATTAAGGCCTCGAGACCCATTCTTGGTGCACTAATCCTTGTAACGGTGCCTTGTCATGAACTTTGAGCCCTAAGAACTTTGAACATGACTAGAAAATATGGATGTTTACTCTTGCTTAGGTGTTCAAGATATTGAATAGAAGAGCAATACTGTTAATGAAATTCAAGAACTACAAAACATAGCAGTTTGGATTCAATATTAATTAAATGGAAGAATCTTCGGTGTTCAAGATATTGAATAAAAGAGCAATATTGTTAATGCAATCCATGAACTTCAAAACACTAATATCAGTTTGGATTCAATATTAATTAAATGGAAGAATCTTCGGTGTTCAAGATATTGAATAAAAGAGCAATATTGTTAATGCAATCCATGAACTTCAAAACACTAATATCAGTTTGGATTCAATATTAATGAAATGAAATAATCTCAAAGGTTGACCAGTTTCGTTTGGGTTCATTAGTATAAGTTAACAATATGTGAACATTTCTGAGCATACCAATGTTTAGATTCAGTATCCTATGAATGGAATGTGAAAATTGCAAACTACAACCAGGCACTAATTAAAAATACAATGAAACCTAAGTCTGGTTCATTTACTTCAAAGGGAAGGGCTGTATAAATTTGTAAAGATGTAGGCCTTCTCAACAGTAAAGATGTAGGTATTCTCAAGAGTCAGTTGAAGTACCAATGCATAAAGATGTTCAGTACTCTGTTTAAAAGAGGAATCATTTCTTATTGTGATGCACTTTCTATGCTATGCAATTGTGCACAACAAAGTTTAGATATCAAGAGGAATTGTGCACAACATGGTTCAGATCTCAAGAACAAATTGAGTTCGATTCCAATCTCAACCTACACTATACATGATAACTACTTTATTGAATATTGAAGACAAATTCAATTGAAAGTTTCTATTAAACCTGGTATGACAGTGAGAATGAAAATAAATCTAGGAAAGCCAAGGCCTTATGAACTTGTAAATGCCTCGAACTCAAAATATAGATCTTTCTTATGGTACAAAATTCATCAAAATGATCTCGCTAAGTAAGGATTTAGAAAGCATGAACCCATCCATGTCCTTTGTTACAGTATCCATCTTTTTTTCTCCATGATTCTTTGAATCTTTATATCAACACAACCCCAAAAATCCCCACCCAATAACCCAAATCCAATCAATTTTATACATATAGCATTCACAAACATTGATTGAAGCTGGAAATGGAGGGAAAATAAGACCACCGAACTACCTGAACCCTGAAAGTGACTATTGCAGCCATTCAAAGGGTTGGAATTCCAAAATCCCACCAAGCTAATACAACCCCATATGATAAACGTAGTCCTGTAATACTTTCCTCCCATGTGTTGTGTGCAATGGGGCCTCAAACAAACAAAGGACCAAACAAACAACTTCAAGATTTGGGTTGGTTTCTGAAAGTCCTTTGAGTGTTTCTGACATGTTGTTAGAGCAGGGAGAGCTTGATCCACACCATGTTGCACAATTTCTGAAATCATATACAGATCCAAAAAAAGCACTGACTTTCTTCACATCGGCAACTCATAAACCAGAATTCCTGCACCACATAGAGGCATACAATTCCATGCTATAAATTCTGGGGTCAGGCCACATGATCAATTCAAAGAGAGAAGTTTTGGATCTGATGGAGAAACAACATTGTAAACCTGATTCCCAGACTTTTATAACAATTTTCCGAGCCCTTGGATTAAGAGGAGTTATCCAGCAAGCTCCTTTATCCCAGAAAAAGATGAAAAGAGTTGGGTTTGTGTTGAATAGCACATCATACAATGGCATGATAGCACTGCTATTAAGATATGGATTTCAGAGAGAAGCCATGGATGTTTACAGGAATATGATACCAGAGGGACATGTAACCAACATCAAATGTTATTATGCACTTATGGGTTCCTGGGGAAAAAAGGGAGACACAGGAAAGGTATTATAACTTTTTATAGAAATGCAAAGATTGGGCTTGAAGCCCAATGTTTACACTTTCACAATCTACATTAAAGTTCTTGGTAGAGCTGGGAAAGTGGATGAAGCATGTGGGATGTTGAGACAAATGAAGGCAGAGGGTTGTGATCTTGATACTGTGGCCTTCACTACATTGATGAATGCTCTTTCCAATGCTGGTAGATTGGATGAGGTAAGGGAATTGCTAAATGAGATGAGAAGAAGCAAATGCAGGCCTAATTCTGTCACATACAATACTCTAAACCACAAGTATGGTGATTTCGAAGACATCAGTACTGTTTAGGATATTTGGAAGGAGATGGAGGGTGATGAGTGTGTGCCAGATGTGATTAGCTTCACTACTCTTATCAGTGCCGTCTGCACAACAGGAAAAGTTGATGAGGCATTTGGAGTGTTGGATAAGATGGTGAAGAAGGGAAGCTCTCCCATTTTGTATACTTACAATTCTTTGATTATTCGGCTTCTCAAGACTAACAGATTAGAAGAAGCTCATAAATTTTACACATAATACATCACCCACCCCCGTGGTGGCTAGCTTCAATTTTTGAACAATTAGTGAAGAGTCATTGTCCAATATCAATAGATGGGTAACTAAATAAGTGGGTAATGTCTTTGCACATAGTCATGTGCAAAGACATTGCTTTTGTGAAATTATTTATGGTTTTGACCAAATTGAATGGTCAAGTAAAATTCTAGTTGTATCCACCATATATAATTGAACTTAATGACACATTTTTAATGGTTATGTTTAAGGATCCACTCAGATTTGTTGTACGAAGATCAAATATATAAAAATCACTAGAACTAGCCATAATAAATCGTAGTAAAATATATTTATTTAAAATATCAATACTGCAATATCATTAGGGAATGAAGGAATTGAACCCTCAACCTCCTGTTTGTAAAGTAGGCACTCTTCCATTAAGCTAGAACCCTTTAAGAATTGGGGAAATGAACAATATTAACACCAAGATTGCATCATTTGTAATCCTAATAAAAGACTAGTAATCCCAACATTGTTTCTGACTCAGGATACCTAAGAAAGTAGTCTGAATGGATCTAACCTTATTTAGATATTTGGATATTAATAGATTTTTAAAACATTAAAATATAAGATTCTTAGGCTAGAATAGGCAACAGAAACAGAAATAACCATTTGGTTATGGCATTTCTTAATTTTTCCAATTGCATAATCATAATGCTACTATACCCTTTTGTATAATGCAGACATTCCTATTACCAGATCCCAGTGTTGTTTCAGGGTATTCCTAGCCACTGGATTATTGCATAGTGAATAGCTAGTGATAAAGGGCACAGATTAGTCGAGTCTCCGTGCTGGTGGAAATTAACTTTGGAGGGAATTTCTCTAGGGTCTATGAATATTCATAAATACAGTCATGAAGGCATCGTAGAAGTCCACCCAGGCACAATCTAGAGAAATAAGGGACAACATTCAGGTTCCAATTCCACAGAGGGACCTCTTGCGGGATCATTATGATATGTCTTACAAAATTGCACCATGTTGAAGATCAAAAGTCTTTGAAACAAAATTTGAAGAACATGTCCAAGAATAAATCCTTGAGGTTTTCCATCCATTCAAGCATGCTTGAATTGCATATCTGAAACAACATGAAGAGATTTTTAATATAGATCTGGAGCATCCTGTTTTGCCCTCTCCTAGGGTATATTTGGGAAATAATTTTCAGTCACTTCCTTGAGAATTTGCTGTAGATTTGGGACAACAGGAAGAAGACTTGATTGTAGGACCAAAACAACAAAGTTTGTCATTTTCAAGGACAACTTATTTTCAAGATCTCATGCACGTCTTCAACTTGATTTTTATGAAGATGATTGTATATATTCAGTTTGTAATTAATATTATCATCTTGGTTTGTCACCAAAGACAAAGGGTTCTAAGGTGTCATAGCATGTATCAAATTCTTAGGTGTCTTCATTGGTTGTATGAATTCACTTAACATGTTGATTTTTCATGCTTAGAATAGGTGGGTAGGGCTTGAATAAGCTCTTTCATGAATAGTTGGTTGATGTTTTGTTACACCCAATTTTGCATGGAGGTGACAAAGGAAATTTCTTGAATTTTGGTAGCAAACTTAACACCACCATTGACCTATAATCTAGGGTTTGACGAGTCGGGGCAAAGTTCCAACCGGGGTAAAGTTCCAGTCAGGGCAGAGTTCCAGCTGCGGTAAAGCCATAGCTCCCTCTAGCAAACTTAACACCACCACCTATCATCTAGGGTTTGACAAAGTCATAATTTGTCTAGGATAGGGCACCATAGTCATGCTACAACAGTCACAGTTTAGTAGAGAAAGGGACATGGTAACCACAGTATAGCAGAGAAGGGACACATTGTCCCTCATAGGAACCCTGACCCGATTGGAACCTTGCCCCAGTTGGAACTTTGCCTCGGTTGGAACTCTACCATGGTTGGAGCCCTGCCCCGATTGGAATTCTACCCTAGTTGGAACCATGCCCCCGCTAGAAATTTTCCCCCGCTAGAACTCTTCCCCGGTTGGAACTTTTCCCTGCTGAAACTCTGCTTCGACAGGAACTTCCAGCCGAGGAAGAGTTCCAACCGGGTCACAGTTCTAGGCAAGAAAAATTTTCAGCCGGGGCAGAGTTCCAGCCAAGGCATGCATGCCAGGGCAGAGTTCTAGCCAGAGTGGAGTTCTAGCCAGGGAAAAGTCACATCTTCCTCTAGAAAACTTAACACCACCATTGACCTATCATCTAGGGTTTGACGAAGACAACCCTTTCCATATGTAAGAAGATGATATAAAGTGCCCAACACTCTTTCCATACTTTTAATCCCGCTACATTCAAAGTGTTTGAAGGAATATAATTACATGGCTATATTCCAGACATCGTAAGCTTCAATAGCCACATCAAAGGGATTCGCAGGAATGACAAAATCAAGGTTGAGTCCAGCTAGAGGGATTCCCCGGTCATCAAGTTAAAAAAGTGATCACAAGACATTGCACTAAAACTATTGGTACCAATGTTTGTACCTGAGTGAAGGAGGATACTATCATAGGGCACTTGAACCCCAAAACCAGAGTGATGAAGGAGGCAAGGCAGGATCACATCAATGCAGGGACTTGCTCTCCAAAGCCAAAAACCAACTTTTAGATTTAAAAACCTCCAAAACTAAATTGTTTTAGGATATGAGATTGACAAAACTAAATTTCATTAGGATATGAGACTGACAGAGCTAAATTCCATTAGGATATGAGACTGACAGAGCTAAATTCCATTAGGATATGAGATTGACAAGTTCTTGATGCCACAATTTTAGCAAAAGAGAGCCACAACTGGCCTTGCATCCTTAAAGCAGTTCCCAATCCATTTGGAGATAGCTGCTTCTCATGGGAATAAAGACCTCATTGCCACTAACACCAAGACCTCATCGCCACAACAACATTAGGGAAAAAAAAAATTGTTGGACATTTCATGGGAAAGTTTCATACCCTCCTCAAACATGGCTTCTTTGCCTAGACCATCAACAATTACACTGCATGTGACAACATTAGGCCATACGATTTTGTTGGACATTTTAGACAAAATTTCATGCATTGTCAAATGTATTGAGCTAGCGAATATTTAGATATTTGGATTCTCAAGGAGGTAGAGTTCTAGCTAGGGGCAATGTTCCAGCCGGGGAAGAGTTCCAACAGGGGCAGAGTTCCAGCTGGGGCATGCAAGTTTGTAACGTCCCTGACCCTCCGACCGACGAAGAGGACGCTACCAAACCATCCAACAACTGGGAAACTAGCCCCATGAACATGAACATACATAAAATGCTGAAATAAAATTCTTAAAACATAAAACATGCTAAGATGCATAATCATTCACATTCACAATGGAAGAAAACATACATTTAGACATTCAACATGTTCATCATAGTTCATTAGCCATCAAATACAATTGTAGAGATGAAATAGACAAAGATACTTATCTCATAAATACTTGTCCTGCAACCAGCTACGTCGCTGCAACGTTCCACCCCAGCATAGGCCAGCATTCTCATCAATATCTCAGCAACACTACCACTCTTGAGATGGGCATTATTACCCAAGGAATAAGGGTCAAAGCAAGCTTACACATAGCTAAGGTACACCAATCAGCCAAGCCCACGCAGTAGGTTTTATCATGCTATCAAGGAGATGGGAGAAGCTAAATGCTAAGCTGGTGAGCACATGAAAGAGCTAAGGATGCCTACACTAGAGCTAGCCTAACCTCTAAGACAACCACACACACCCAACACCAGGAATCAGTCCCTTCTTTGCTTCATAGTCCTCCAGGCCCTGACTTCCCTTGCCAGTGCTCTTTCGGGGTTGTGGAGAAGAAAGCTAGCCATCTAACTCTGTCTGTGTGGCTCCCAAACCCAGGTTTCTCAAGCATGCCTAGCCTTCAATCCCACTCCACACAGTCTGAAGACCAACTACTACCTGCATGCAGCAAAACCAACAATTACAGCTTTGACAGGGGAAAACAGTCCCTGAGTTATTCTTGGCCCTATCGTGGCCAAAACAACACAATGGTAACCTACAGTAGCTCCCAAGCATGAGGGAAAACACAGCCAAAACCACATAGGTACCTGCAATAACCCAATCGATCTATGGAGGAAAAAAACTATGGTTGAGCGCCATACAACATCAAACTTCTTGAACATTTCTGTTGGGCAATAGGGCAGACCCGTGTTTAATCCTTTAATGTCGCACCAACAAAAGACCCACAGAGTTGGCCCTTTCGGCAACAACCTGCGCACAGGTTGCAGTCTCACCCAAAACAGCTATGGGGGTGCCACAGAATCAGGTTTCTGCAGGCAGAGAGGGGGGATTACTGTACCTTAGCCCTTTAACAATCTTATTAATCAATGATTACAAGCTTTACCATTCATTCACACATAACTTCGCAAATAAATAAACAGTCGTGACTTGCTCAACCCACTACAGGGAATTCACAGCGAAGCTAAATATTAGCAGCGATCTAACTTATCAGATGTATACAATTAGTAATGCATAAAAGAAACAGAAACAGAAACAACACAAGAAACCACAACACCGGATATAACGTGGTTCACCCCCAGTGTAGGGGCTATGTCCACAAACTGTGTTCTATTCAACTTGCTACAAAACCACAGTTTGATCTGCACACTCAGCTGCAGATCCTTTCAGTCCTCAAAATCCGCGCACACAGCAGCAGGCCCCTGCGCACACAGCTGCAGGTTGTTCCTCAATCTTCCTTACAAAACCCTCTGCGAACACAGTTGCAGAGGTCGTCCACGCACACAGCTGGGACTTAACCTTTTCTTACAAAACCAATCTTAGCTTCACCTTAATCTTTCTTTCATCATAAAACCTAACCTATCTTCTTTACACAAGCGCTTATTTATAATGCTCATTTTTACAAAACCATGGTCTTAAACCATGGGCACCCAAAACCCTAAACCCTGGATTTCAACCACGGGTTTTATTACAAAAAAGGTGTTTTAGCTTCCTCTGATACCCCTAAGACTGTTTTGACCCATAACTCCGCTTACAAATTTTCTAATTAACCACGGAGTTACCCAAACATGGAGTATGTGCCCCAACAGGCCCCTAAGACTCACTAGTGGCCCGTCCCGGGACACTCTTCAGTTTCCCTGGTGGCAGACTTCCGCTGACGAAGCATAGTGTACTGCTTGTTGAAGCTCTCCATGCTACTGTTGGCTTCCTACTGCTGTTCTTTGCAGAGTTTTGCTGATGAAGGCCATCGCGATCCACCTACAACACCATCCTTCACTCCAATTGCCGATGCCTAACCATCTACAACTTTGGGGTCCCTTGGGATTGCGTGTCCCACTGCAGAGGGAATATAGCTGCCATGGTTCCGCTACGCCGAAATATTGCATGGCGGGATTCCCCAAAGTCTTCCTGCGAGGCCTCATGCCCTATGTTGCTCTACGTTAGAGCAAACTCCTGTCTGTCTTTGCAAATTTAGAGCAAACTCCTTCCTGTCGATGTACTTAACCAGGTAAGGCTGTACTGGCGGAGTGCTCAGAAGGTGCTGCAGACCTCTATCTCTTACTTCGCGTACTAGCTCTTGAACGTTACAGTCGTTCAACATGGTTCGGGATGAATATCTCACAGATGCTTAAGGAAGAAAACACAGGTCGAGATAGATCCTTATAGAATCCCGAGGTGGAATTTGTCATCATTGTGCAGTGATGACGCCAAATCTAACGAAGTTCCGGAAATATTTTCCACGCAGCACCGGATTTTCCCACAATCTCATTATGACTAGTAATGAGAGCAGTTCTCGTGCCAGCGCTGCCGATTGCAGTATGTCCCATCCATCACATTTTGGGCTGCGACACACCTTGACAACCTTCGACTTCGACACAATCTGACCCTGCGACCTACGATCAACTTGTAGCTTCGCATCCTGTAGACAAAACAGACTACGAGAATCCATAATGCTACAAGCATCTTCACTTATTTGCTGGGTGCTACCTCCTATTCTGAATACCTGGCCTGTCCGTGTACTTTTTTAAACGGCTCCCATTTATCATAGAGGGGAAAAGCTCACCATTTAACTTAGCTAGCTAGACTGCGCCCCCGTCAGTAACTTTCTGTACTACATACGGTCCTTTCTAATGTGTCTTAAACTTTCCAGGGAACTTCCTGAATTTGCTATCATAAAGGAGCACAAGATCACCCTGCTGAAAATGTTTCCTCTTGATGTGTCTGTCATGCCACGCTTTTTCTCGAGCTTTCTGCACCTGTTGTTGGAATCCTGTGACAAATCTATCCTCTTCAAGTTCTAATATCTGTTTCAGTCTCTCTGTGATTATGGCTGGGTCATCCATCTCGGTGAAAGCAGATATCCGGAGGCTGGGAACAATGTATTCCATGGGCATGACAGCTTCTTGCCGATAAACTAGTCGAAAGGGTGTATGGCCTGTCAACTTTTTGCAAGTAGTTCTGTAAGCCCATAGCACTACTGGAATTCGAAGATCCCAATCATTCCTGTTAGTGTTACAAACCTTTGTCAAGGCATGCTCAAGGATTTTGTTAAGAGCTTCGACAGTCCCATTTTCTTGTGGGTGATATGCGGTACTCTTTTGATGATACACCTGAAATTCTTCAGTCAACACTTCTATAGTCCTGTTCAGGAAATGTGATCGTTGATCACTCATAAGAACTTTGGGACACCCAAATATGGATAAGATGTTGTCGAATATGAACTTCGTAGCAGTAGCAGCGCTACAGGTCTTGACGGGTTGAGCTTCGGCCCAACGGGTAAGATAATTAGTTGCTGTAATGATGTATCTGGCTCCTGACTTTTTTGCAGGGGGGTTGATAGGACCAACAAAGTCAATGGCCCATTTGTCAAAGGCCTGTAATGTTATTTGTGGAGCTAGGGGCATTTCATCCCTCCTAGATGGTTTGCCTGTCCTCTGACATATGTCGCAGCTGTGGCAGTATTCTCTTGCATCTTTTTGAAGCGTGGGCCACCATAAGCCGGCTATCAAAATCTTCTGCGTTGTTGCTTTACCTGCATAGTGACCTCCTGCTGCACTAGAGTGTGCTTCAGCCAATATTAGAGGTTTTTCATGTTCCAAAACACATCTGCGCAGTATCTCATCTGGTCCCATCTTATACAGATGTCCTGCTATTAAAGTGAAGTCCGCGGCTCGAACCACCAACTGCTTCTTCTGCTGTGTGGTCATCTCTGAAGGGGGGATACCTGTAGACAAATACTGAGCAATATCCTGGAAATATTCATCAACTATCTGTATAGCAAATAATTGTGCATCCGGGAGGCCTTCAACCATATTGGTAGGTTCTTCGCCTAAATCGAGCCTCGACAAGTGGTCAGGTCCTAAGTTAAGTCGTCCAGGCTTAACAATGATCTCAAAATCATATTCTTGAAATAGAATTAACCATCTGCATATTCTTCCTCCTAGCACAAGTTTGTTAACTAAGTACTTCAAAGCAGAGTGGTCAGTAAACATCTTAAAATGAGATCCTAGAAGATAATGCCGAAATTTTTGTAATGCATATACCATAGCAAGACCTTCGCGTTCTGTCGTAGTATAATTTTTCTTCGCTGTAGACAACTTTCTGCTAGCAAAAGAGATATGGTGATCGATATTACTTGCGCCTGGCTGAGCGAGCACAGTACCTAAATCAATAGAGGATGCATCCACATGCACATGAAATTCCTTGTTCCAGTCAGGGAATACGAGGATAGGGGCAGTGACCATTTTTTCTTTCAGAATGTCGAGGCTTGCTTGGCATTCTGGAGTCCATTCGAACTTAATATCTTTCTTTAGCTATCTTTCCATTGGGGCGGTAATCTTGGCATATCCTTGGATAAATTTCCTATAGTAGCCGGTGTGACCAAGCGTTGTGCGAAGTTGTTTGACGGACTTCGGAGGTGGCAGGTTCACAATAATAGCGATCTTCGCAGGGTCCATCATCAATCCCTGCTTGCATACCACATGACCAAGTAGAATGCCAAAAGGCGCACAGAAGATGCACTTTTTTAAATTCAAGGAGATTTGGTGCTGTCTGCATTTGTCCAACATAAGTCTCAAACTAGTTATATGGTCTTTTACTAGCCCAAAAATAGTCCAATCATCAAAGTAAACTTCTAAGAATTTATGTATGTATTCCTTAAACGCGGAGATGAATACTCGAGAAAATATGGCAGGTGCATTCTTCAACCCGAAGGGCATGACAGTATACTGGAAAGATCCCATTTCGGTAGCAAAGGTTGTCTTGTGTCGGTCCTCTGGAGCAATTCGGATCTGATGGTAGCCCGAAAAACCATCGGTAAAAGAGTATATTTCTTGACCTCCGACATTGTCGAGCACTTCATCTGTAAAGGGAGTGGGGAAAGGGTCGTGCAGACAGGCATCATTGAGTTTCCTTAGATCGACACAGATTCGGATTTCACCCTTAGTCTTTTTCTCCTGGACGACCATAGGGCTGACCCACTCAGATTCTTCAACCGGTTCGATTATTCCTGTAGCAAGCATCTTTTCCAACTCTAGCTTAACCTTTTCCTTGTATTTTGGATTCAATCTATAAGGGCGCTGCTTCACAGGCTTCGCATCAGGCTTCAGGGGGATCTTCATTACTCCGATATCTCCCAAGATACCTTTCATTTCAGAGAACTTTGTCGGGAACAGATCTTGGTATTCGTGGAGCAGTTGAGTTACCTTGCTTACCATCTCGTCATCCCAATAGTCGCCAATGGTAGAAAACTTAAGTTGTGCCTCGGATCCAATGTTAACTGTGCGCGTCTTCAAGGGCTGCGTCACTTCGGGAACTTCGACTGCCGGTCCATGCACATCGCAATATCCTTCTGACTCAGGGATATCAAGACGGCGCGGATCCTCTTCTTCGTCGACTGTGAAGTTATAACATTCGACTGCGAGGGCTTCTTGTGTGGCCCAATCAGGGTGAATTTCTGTCACTTCTTGATCATTAAATACCTTAGTATTGATGATCCTGATAGCTGCATCTAGGGCTGGACAGACATCATTAGTAGAAAAAGTATTGACAAAGCTATGAACAAGACAATCCCAACTTACAGTATCTTGGTGAAGTTCATCCTCCGCGTACCAGGTCTTCGCCAATGGTCCCAGTATGTGCACAAATCTATGTACCCACTCATCCTGAGGGACATACTTCCATGCCTCGTAGCATTTGCTTAAGTGGTCTTGGGGGCAAGTTTTTCCATCAAACTTGCTTCGCACCGTTGCCAACTGGTCTGAGAACCGCAGGCGAAGGAGCTTCTGACAGGCTTCCCAGGTAGGGATCTGCTTCTTATGGCTCGTCCACCATCTGACTGCTGTGGCTCAGAATGCTGACTCTAGGGCCTCCATTTTCTGTAGGTCAGGTATTTGATCCGAGAATTGTGCAATAAACGGTTCAGGATCTATCGAACCATCATATACAGGTATATTTCTGGTTCGTGAGTCGACCAATCTGAGAGACTTGGTAAGGAAGGCATTGCTGCCCCTATGGTGCTCTGATAATCGATGTTGCTAGCTTTCTAATTCATCTTCAGAGTCCGTCATACAGGAGCTACCAGACTCCCACCCTGTGGCTGGAGGATCTGCACAACCTTCTTCCTGCGCCATAATAGTAGAGATGCGTTCCACATCAGCTTGATCCTCATGGCGGAGTGGCTCGGTGTACCATTCCCCTTGTGAAGGATCCAGGGGCAGGATGACCCTGAAGTCTTTCCCTTCGAAGACCATCTATCTCTTCTTTAGGTTGATGACTGCGGCATTTGCCATTGCCCATTCAATTCCTAACAGGGCCGGGTAAGGGTTGCTGTCATCAATGATCTCAATTACTTCGAAGTCCACGAAGGTACTGACTCCGTTAATATCTATTTGGAGATCCAGGAATCTTCCTAAAGGTACAATCTTTTACTGGTTGGCTAGCCTCAATTGTATAGGGGACCAAGAAAGGGTGGGTTTCCCCATTTTCTCCCAGGTTTGTTTGGTTAAAACATTTACATCGGACCCTAAGTCTAGAATAACATCGGTCATATCATATGCCCCTATCTGAGCATTCAATCGCATTTCCCTACCGGTCCTACTGACTCGATGAACAGTTTTGTCCTGACCACAACTTTGCAGAGATTCGCAGGAAGCGATGACGTTCTGCAGCTCATTTAGAGCAGCTTGATTTCTTAAAAGTTTGAGGCAACTTTGCAAAAAGGTAGATAGTATACTTACTTTATCCAGCGATGCGTCGCAGGGTGGTGACCGAGGCTGCGCAGGTGCGCTGGGTGGGCTAGGGCCAGCAAAATATTTCTTGGCCTCCATGAATGTCTCTTTTTCTCTGATGATATCAAATGCAGGGATTTTCTCAGGAGCCTTACGAACTAGAGCTTCGGCAGGTCGGTTTGACGTATTTTGGAGGTGTGTCATAACTCCACTTCTTGTAACGACATTGATGGTCGCGGCAGGGCGGGGCTCCACAGAAATCATCTGGAGGGTCTGAGTAGGGGTAGTCTGTCATGCTTGGATCTTAGCAATCAACTGGGGGCACTGCTCGATCACATGATCTACAGCGCGGCAATACCGACACGTCATAGTGGGGTTTCGACAATTGCAAGCCAAATGCCCAGCTTGGTTACAATTGTAACACACGAATTGGTTTCGGCCTCGCCCGGCCATGCCACCACGGCCTCTAGAAGTACCTCGTCTAGAGGCACCCCCCTGGTAACCATAACTATCGTTACTTGGGCCTTCAGTGTGCACCCGGTAAGCCTCATAGGTGCGACACGCATCCTCATTATGACCTACAGATTTGCAAAAATTACAGTAGGAGTCCTTAGGTCCCTGTCCATACCTTTGCGGTAGGTAACAGTGCTCAGGTCGGTGCTGACCTGTCATTCTGCAGAGCTCACAATAGAGAACTTGTTGTGGAAAGGGGTTCGACGCACTTGTCTGCAAGTACTTGGTTACCAGGAGGCAACGTTCCTTGTCGTGACCTTCGGTCCGACATTGCGTACACCAAACCTCTTCGCGATCAGGTTTTCCCTTTTTCATCTCGTGAAGTTCTAGGGCCATCGCAACTAGCTGCACTTGGATTTGAGCAATCCCAGAGTCATCTCCGACAGGGGCAGTCTCTAGTTTCATCGCGATTTCCAGAGCCTCTTGCTGGTCAGCAACCTTCTGTTGCATGAGTGGAGTTCGGATATGTGGTAACAATGCTGCAATAAACCATTCCTTGTGCTGCGCAGGACTAATGGTAAAGCTGACTTGGTCCAGTGGAACTTTGAATCTCTGATCAAAGTCCCAGACTAATTCGTCGCGCCGCTGTTGAATCTCCTTGAGTTCAGTGATGCTTTGTGACTCCGATTTAGGCTTCTTAAATTCTTTGATTATGGCCGCCTTGATCTAGCCTAAAGTAGGGCTCTGAGTGCTGGAAAATTTCATAAACCATGTCAGAGCTCGGTCCCGAAAGGAAGTAATGAGCTGTGTGGCTCACACATCTGGATCTGTAATTTTCTTCGCATTCCATACTACTTCGTAGAGAAACCAGAACTGCTCGGGGTCCTCTGATCCCGTGCCTTTAAAGATGGGGAGTTTAATGTCATCAACGAGGTGGGCCATGGAGTTTCTGGGGGGTTTGGGAGGGGGACAGGATTTTGATGGGGGGGGCGTTACGGGGGCAGACTGGCCTGTGGCTGGAACACTCGGGCCTGGTTGACTCTCGGACTGCGATGGAATTTCAGGGGTAGCGGAGCGGCATTGCGGGGTGACCGGAGGGTTTCCAACCGAAGGGTCGTCTTCGAAATCTGACTCTTCAGGGTTTACAGGGGTGGATGCGGTAACCTGACCTAAGGAAGAGGGGTCAAAATCTCGCTTATACCTTTTTTCGTTTTGCAGCAACCCACTTTGCTCGTCGAAGGGAGTGTCACTTGCAAACAAATGTTAGTACGACTAAACTAATGGTTCGATTAAAACAGCAATATACCCTTTTCGACCAATAGTATTTTAATCCTTAAGCTAAATAAATTCAAAAACTTACCACGGGGACCTCTGAAAAAATGCCATTCAGCTTCGCTGAAAGAGGTGCTCGTGTCAATGGAAAACTCTGTTACAAAGGCTTCCAACGTTCACGTCGTCCAGAAGTCAACAGCGCGAGATATCTCGTTGTTCACGTGTTGTACAAGATTGATCCTTGCGGGGGTCCACACAGGAATCCATCGAGCTTGAAATTTCGTCCTCCTCTCTGTTAACCTAGACAACCACTGGTGCAACTCTATGTGGATACTACCAAAAAAAATTTCATAAGCATCACAAAAAACATACCTTTGTAAAAATTCACTTGCACTACACCGCGGATTAGCGTTCTCTTGCTGCACAAATTGCAAACAGATCTCAGCAAACCAATCATTGATTTCCTTCACAGAGGGCCTCCAGAACATAGCCCTTGTGGTACAAGGTAAACCCCTCTTGAGCAGGTACTGAGTTCAACCGGCAACGGAACCAATTTGTTGGGCAATAGGGCAGACCCGGGTTTAATCCTTTAATGTCGCACCAACAAAAGACCCACCGAGTTGGCCCTTTCGGCAACAACCTGTGCACAGGTTGCAGTCTCACCCGAAACAGCTATGGGGGTGCCGCAGAATCAGGTTTCTGCAGGCAGAGAGGGGGGATTACTGTACCTTAGCCCTTTAACAATCTTATTAATCAGCGATCTAACTTATCAGATGTATACAATTAGTAATGCATAAAAGAAACAGAAACAGAAACAACAAAAGAAACCACAACACCGGATATAACGTGGTTCACCCCCAGTGTAGGGGCTACATCCACAAACTGTGTTCTATTCAACTTGCTACAAAACCACAGTTTGATTTGTGCACTCAGCTGCAGATCCTTTCAGTCCTCAAAATCCGCGCACATAGCAGCAGGCCCCTACGCACACAGATGCAGGTCGTTCCTCAATCTTCCTTACAAAACCCTCTGCGCACACAGCTGCAGAGGTTGTCCACGCACACAGCTGGGACTTAACCTTTTCTTACAAAACCAATCTTAGCTTCACCTTAATCTTTCTTTAATCATAAAACCTAACCTATCTTCTTCACACAAGCTCTTATTTATACTGCACATTTTTACAAAACCATGGTCTTAAACCATGGGCACCCAAAACCCAAAACCCTGGATTTCAACCACGGGTTTTATTACAAAAAAGGTGTTTTAGCTTCCCCTGATACCCCTAAGACTGTTTTGACCCATAAATCCGCTTACAAATTTTCTAATTAACCACGGAGTTACCCAAACATGGAGTATGCGCCCCAACAATTTCACAGTCCGATTCCCATTCTTGGACAGGGGAAAACAACAACCAGCAAACGTGGGAAAACACGGTCCCTTCTCAACAATGAAGCCATGACGCCTTACATAATCAGCAATGGGAAAAATCCAGACCCTCAATTTTGACAGAGGAAAACATCTGCGTAGACCACAATCGGCAAGGGAAAACTTACACATACCATCATTCAGCCATAAGGTGAAGAGCCCAATCGAATGCCTGCATGAGGAGGGAAAATACAAGCGATGCCTGAGGCAAAGGAAACAACCCATGGGATAAATGAGAATCAAACCCCCACATAGGGAATCATGTGTCCTTTTATCTCAGCTCAGTGTGAGGAAAAATGAACAGCCACAATGGAAAGAGTGGATAGAACCACTCAGCATTCCAAATGGCGTGTGAGGAAACCACTCCCAGCCCATGTGTGACTGAACTAGCTATGGAGGCGCATGGGGGAAATCCTGCCACCACCCCCACCCAACATTAATTGCCTCAACCAAAACATGGGTTTAAGGTTTGACACATGGCTTTTCCCCATGGGTTCCAGGTTCAACAACCCCCCCGCCCCCTTATCCTTAGGAATCATGCCCTTTTCATTTAATGTTACACCGTCATAGCTAGTTGTAGGTTTAGTTAAATTAATGTGCATGTTCACATGATGCCAAAACCATTATGTGCTAGGTAGCATGATATACCATTGGCAACGATCCCGGTTGCCTAAAAATAACGCAACCAAATCGATGGTGGGGCTTTTTCCTTTAGCTCCACACCACGATTAATTACAATATATACATCATGTATCTTTAAATGTAAATGGGGTCAAAACTAGGCTATTACAAAGTCCCTCACAGGAACCTTGCCCCGATTGGAACTTTGCCCTGGTTGGAACTCTGCTCCAATTGGAACTCTGCCATGGTTGGAACCTTGCCCCGATTGGAGCTCTGCCTCGGTTGGAACTCTGCCCCAGTTGGAACTTTTCCCCTTACCAATAAGGTCTAAAGTGAAGAGAAGATGTTTCTTATGTCATGCATACCATCCTGTCAGAACTTTTCCCCGACTGGAACTTTGCCTCGACGAGAACTCTGCCCCGACTGGAACTCTGCTCGGCTAGAACTCTTCCCCGACTGGAACTCTGTCTCAGTTGAAACTCTACCTTGGATGGAACTCTACCCTGGCTAGAACTCTGGCCCAGTTGGAACTCTACCCCGGTTGGAATGTTTCCAGGGGAAAGGTTCCGGTCGAGGCCGAGTTCTAGCAAGGAAGAATTCCAACCCTGGCTCGAACTCTGCCCCAGTTGGTACTCTACCCTGGTTGGAACATTTCTAGGGGAAAGGTTTCGGTCAGGACAGAGTTCCAGCAGGGTAGAATTCCAACTAGAGCAGAGTTCTAGCCGAGGCATAGTTCCAACCGAGTCATAGTTCCAGCCAGGGCAGAGTTCCAGCCGAGGCATGCATGCCAGGGCAGAGTTCCAACTGGAACTTTGCGAAGACATCTATTTGATGGCATAATGGAAATGCTTGAGTTTCTATTTTGTCGATTTCTTCTTGGTATCTAGTTGATCTTTTTGGTTCGTTGATCTCTTTCTTATTTCACTTATATGGTGGTTTGAAAGCTCATTCATGGCCCATGAACCCTAGAATCTTCAATGAGATCCTATAGCCCTTGATCTTCAACATGGTGCTATTTTGTAAGACATATCATAATGATCCCACAAGAGGTCCCTCTGTGGAATTGGAACTTGAATGTTGTCCCTTATTTTTCTAGATTCTAGATTTGTAATGACTCGTTTAAATTTATTTTGATATGGAAACTACGACAGATTGAGTCAATTAGAGAATACCATGAACATTTTCCAAAGACCCATGTGATAAGATAATCATTTACATGAGGTGTCAAGGTCAACATGGATGATATTGTTACACTCTAAAAAAATGTGGGAGTCTAAAAAATCTTTTTGGGCGATTTTCATGATTAATTGGTCATTAAATATCCCATGCATATACTAAACGTTCCTTATGCCACCCTATTATAATAATTTGGGTTTTATCTAGTAACTCCTTGCAAATTGAAGTGTATAATAGTTTTGTAGGAGTTTTAAATGGAATGTATTTGTTTTTTATGATTAGTGTATGTTGGAAGCATGAATACCATGTTATAGAGAAGTTTTTGGTTTTCAACTTCTTTATATGCAAAATTTCTACTTGCTATAAAACTCCTTGCACATAAAACACTTTAAACACAACTATGAAATCCTTGATCATGATCGCTATAGAGATCCTTTGCTACGAAATTCATCTAGATTGTATAGCATGGTATCTTAGAACATATTTCAGTGGTTAGTTAGGATAATTTTAGAAGCTAGTTAACTTCGTTAGGGTTCTTGGGATTCAATGAGAATCCACAAGAACCCACAAACTACTTCTTTTAAATGTATAAGCTGTTAGTTTTTCAACATTAAGCTAGCATTATTAGGATCTTTAAATGAGAGAATAACAAGTACAACAATCAAACACAAGAGACAATGAACACAGTTTTTTTCCTCGGGGAAACCATAAAGGATAAAACTCTGCAACTTCCTCAGAGATAGAATCAGCACCAAAACAGTAAAATCCCCAAAACAGTAAGTGATCTCCCAACAGCAGTAATCTTCTTCTTGTCTAGCCCTAGTGTCTTCTCCTTCCTCAACTATGCACTACACTTGAGTGTGTATAACTTGTGTGTTAAATACAGACTCATGTTCTCTATTTATAATAAACCCGACATGACTAAATCCCTACCAGGGACGACCTCTACTAGGAGAGTCTAATAACCCTAGTTCCCCGAAACTGCGGGGACTTTAACCCTTAGACAATCAGAGGGTTACCCACTATGACTTGACATGACTTATTTACATAATTGATCCTCCTGATTGAAACATCGAGGCATGATAATATGACTCAATTACATTATAGATATATCCCGGAATAAACATCGGGTTACAATACATAAGATACATAGATGAATACATTTCGAAGTTACAAATACATCAACACTCCCTCTTAACTAGGAAGGTATTCTTTTGACACAATTTTCAGCACTAGTCTTCTTCTCTGCATCAACAGGATCATCTTGTCATCTACATCTCAATTCTTTTGAGTCTTCAAGGCATCTTCATATTCAAGTCATCATCAATCAAAATATCTGGATCATCTCTCGATCTGGATCATCATGGGACATCATCACTGGATCTAGATCATCACTTGATCTGGATCATCACTGCTGGATCATCATCACTGGATCTAGATCATCACTGGATCTGGATCATCACTGCTGGATCATCATCACTAGATCTGGATCATCACTTGATCTGGAGCATCACTGCTAGATCATCATCACTGGATCTGGATCATCACTTGATCTGGATCATCACTGCTAGATCATCATCACTAGATCTGGATCATCACTCAATCTGGATCATCACTACTAGATCATCATCACTGGATCTGCATCATCACTGGTGCTATCTCATGATTCTTCTCATCACAGGAAGTTGTACAGAGCCAGCCCTTTTTCATGCTGGTTGTAGGCCTAGCCATCATGTAGGTCTTCGCCCAACACTTACATCTGACCTACTCATCAGAAAGGCACACCCAGCGCTCACATCTGATCATGTAGGAACCAATCCTATAATCATATTAGAAAGGCCCAGCACTCACATTCACCAGCATGGTAGGCACATCTACTACCATCTATGAAATGGATCTGTACTCACATCCATCAGCATGATAGGCACAAACTACTATCAGCTGTGGAAAGGCACTGCACTCACATCCACTAGCATGGTAGGCACACCTACTACCATCTGAGGAAAGGCACTGCACTCACATCCACTAGCATTGTAGGCACACCTAATACCATCTAAGGAAAGGAACTGCACTCACATCCACCAGCATGATAGGCACATCTACTATCATCTGTGGAAAGGAACAACACTCACATCCATTCAGGCAGGAGCACATCCTGCTCACAATGATGGAAGGGCTTGCACTCATATCTAATCTTGTAGGAACCAATCCTACAGTCATATCAGAATGGCCCCTAGTCCTCGAATGAGCTACCTCGTAACTGACCAGGTGCCTCCATTCTCAGAATGACAGTTGCCCTTATATCCGACCTGCTCATCGGAATGGGCAACACTCACATCTGACATGGAAGGAATCTAATCCTTTAGCCATGACAGAATGGTTCAGCCCTTACATCTGATCAAGTGGGAACACATCCCTCTATCACATCAGAATGGATTCTCAGTCCTAGACTGAGTTGTCCTGGTAACTGACTAGGTGCCTCCATTCCTAGAATGGCAGTTGCCCTTATATCTATCCTACTCGACAGAATGGTCAGCACTCATATCTGACCTGGAAGGAAGCAATCCTCTCACCATGACAGAATGGCTCAGCCCTTGCATCTAACCTACTCGTCAGAATGGCTATGGATCTTAGCACTCATATCCGTCTTGGAAGGAACCAATCCTCTCATCATGACAGAATGGATCAGCCCTTACATCTGACCTACTCATCAGAATGGCTATGGGACTCATCACTTTCCCTTGGAGGAAATCTTGATCTGGATAACACCAAGCTTCTCCCTAAAGTACTCAAACTTCACTCTAGCCAATGGCTTCATCAATACATCAGCTATCTGTTCCTCCGTCCCAACATACTGGAGCTTCACAGCTCCCTTCTGCACCATATCCCTGATATAGTGATACTTGATCTCAATATGCTTTAACTTGTCATGGAACACTGGATTCTCTAACAACTTCACGCAAATTTGGTTGTCACAATGTATACAAGTAGCATCCAACTAGAGATCAAATATATCAGACAGTAGCTTCCGTAGCCATACTGCCTCACAACTAGCTGAACAAGCTGCAACATACTCTGCTTCAGCTATACTTAGTGCCACACAAGATTGCTTCCTACTAAACCAAGAGATCACACCTGATCCCATACTAAAGCAACACCCCGAAGTGCTCTTCCTATCAATGGCACTACCTGCCCAATATGAATCAACATAACCCTCCAGGTTAATCTTTTGATTCACATCGTACTTAAGCCCATAATCAATTGTACCCTTCAGGTACCTCAGAATATGCTTTGCAGCAATCAAGTGAACATGTCTTGGATCTATCAAGAACTGGCTCAAGGTGTTCACAACAAAGAAAATATATGTTCTCGTGTTCATCAGGTACATTAAGGACCCAATCATCTGACGATACATCGTAGCATCAACCGTTTCTTATGAAGCATCACTCAATAGCTTCAGGTTCGATGCCATAGGTGTGGCCATAGTCTTGCAGTCCATCATCCCAAACCTATTCAAGATATCTACTGCATACTTCCCTTGTCCAAGGAAGATTCCATCCATACTCTACCACACCTCCATACCTAGAAAGTAATGCATCATACCCAAGTCCTTCATCTTGAACTCAGCAGCAAGCTTTCTCTTTGTATCAACAATCAACCCATATGTACCTATTACAAATAGATCATCTACATATAGTAGGAGCACCACTGGGTTGCCATCTTCAACCTTGTAGTAAAGGTTGGAATCTGTTGCTTCTTCATAACTGGAAGGTTCTTTATCAATGAAATCACATAGTAAACCTACATACCCGAAGTAGGATCTGGTCCTCTTTCTTTCTCTGTGATTCTCTTCTGGAGCCCCATATCTTTCCGCACCTTGGATAAGTTCATGTAACCAAGCAGGTTTCCTCTTATGAGGATTCTTCTCTAGAGGTGGATCTACAGGTCTTTGTGGTTCTTAGAAATATTGATCTTCTTCGTTCATGGTTGTGTCATGAATTCTGGGTACTTCTGCTTCTGCTTCTTCAGGTTCTTCAGCAGGTCTCTTTCTGGATTTGTTGTAAGCTATGTCTTCATCAAATGTCACATCCCTGCTAATGTCAATCTTCTTGTATCCTAGGAAATAGATTCTGTAATCCTTTGAGCTTCCAGAGTATCCCACAAATATGCCCTTCTTTCCTAAAGGATCTAATTTTGTTCTCTTCTCCTTTGGGATGTGTATGTACATAGGACAACCAAATATTATGAGATGGCTGACTTCTTGTTTCTTTCCAGAGAAGAATTCTTTAGGAGTCTTGTTCTCGAGTACTCTATGTGGAGTACGGTTCTGTACATACACCGCTTTTCTGGAAGCTTCAGCCCAAAAATGCATAGGAAGATCTTGATCATGAAGCATTGCTCTTCCAGCTTCCATGATGGTTCTATTCTTCTGTTCCACAATCCCATTCTATTGTGGATTATAAGGAGTGGACAACTCCCTCTTAATCCCTGATTCTTTGCATAGCTCTTTGAATTCATTCGAAGTGAATTCTCCACCATTATTTGATCAAATGGTTTTGATATTATTTTCAGTATGGTTCTCAATCAAGGCTTTGAATTCCTTGAATTTACTAAATACTTCATCTTTGTTCTTCATGAAGTAAACCCATGTCTTTCTAGAAAAATCATCAATAAAAGAAACATAGTATGCATACCCACTTAGTGAGTTTGATGACATAGGACCACATACATCGGAGTGGATGATTTCTAGTATTCCTTTGGCTTTGCTTTCGCTGCTGGGAAATGTCTTCTTCGTATTCTTCCCTTTTGCATATCCTTTGCAAACACCATCATGTTTTGCTTGGAATTCTGGAAGACCTTCAATAGCTTTGCTTGCAATAGGTAGTGCTCTGTAATGCACATGTGCAAGCCTTCTATGCCAAATTTCATTTGGCTCTACTGTATCATGGACCAAGGCTTGTTCTGGATGGCCCTTCAATTTGCACAACCCTCCTTCTTGTTCTCCAATCACTATTGCATCATTGATAGTCTTACCTTTTGGCCACATGATGACTTGACCATCTATGAATGCAACCCGCATTCCTTTTGCATCCAATGCTGATATGGAGAGAAGGTTCTTCTTGAGTCCTCGTACAAACAATACTTCTTTCATTGTTAGAGACTTACCAGAGTCTAGTTTATATGAAGATTCCCCACTACCTTTTATTAGATATTGGTAGTCATCTCCTAGCTTCACCTTGTGAGGTGAGTCATGTTCTGATAGTCTTACAAAGGATTCCTTGAATCCAGTCATATGTTTGGAAGCCCCACTATCTATAATCCAATCATCACTTCTATGAGTAATGTTACCTGTGAGAGCGGAAATAAAAACATATTCATCCTCGCTTGAAGAGTCTTCACTTTCATATCTTGATCTCTTCTTGGATTGTTCATCATCCTCTGCCGTATGAGCATGATGTCTTCTTTTGTTCCCCTTCCTTTTATGAGAGTGAACCCTAATCTTAGGATAGTCTTTTGCATAGTGTCCCTTTTGATCACATGTATAACATCTCACTTTAGATAGATCCCTTTCTATTGTTATCCTTAGAATGAGAGTTCTTACCTTTGGAGTAATGAGGATTTCTTCTTCTGCTTCTCTTAGAGTGAACTGTGAGAGCTTGGTCTTCACTTCCCATCTTCTCTTCTTGAGCTGCTATCCGTGCTTCTTCTTGAGAACATTCTTCCCATAGTATGCTGAATTTGACTAACTTCTTTCTTGCATAGATTCCTTGGATGAAAGAATCCCATGACCTAGGGAGGCCATTCAAGGTAGTCATCACAATATCTGCATTTTCCACTTCTTCATCAATAGATTCTAATTGTTCCTTGATCTAGGAAACCCTTGTGAAGTAGGACTGGATAGTCTCTGCATTCTGAATCTTCACATTCTTCAGTTGGTTCCTCAGAGTCATTTTCCAGTTTATGTTCTTCCCTTCAAACAACTTGGTTAGGGCATCAAACATAGATTTAGGTGTCTTGAGAGAGGACACCTGTGGGATAAGGTGATCCTTGATAGAATCAGCAATGATCCTCTTTTCCATAACCATCTTCTTCTTATGTAAGTCTTTTGCCTCATCTCCCCCCGGAACTAGAACCTCCTCATAGATGTAGGAGTGTAACTCATTCTCTTCCAGGACCAGGGATATCCTATACTTCCAAGCTCGGAAGTTATCAGCTCCCTCAAGCTTTTCATCAAGCTTGGTATGATGAGAAATCTTATCTAAGAACCTCAAATGGAAATACAAAGGATTTTAGATCCTACCAGGTTCAAGATGTCGGATCTGAAACTTGAGCTGAAATCCTGCAGAGCTGGTTTAGGAGCAAATTAGGGTTCTGCTTTTCTGGAGTTTTGTCCAACCAAATGCTCTAAAATTTGTTCCTAACTTTGATTTTCGGGAGGAGATCAATCCAGGCCTGGGCTCACTGAAAAATTCCTCTTCTATGAAAAGCCCTAATTTTCAGCAGTAGTGACAGGTCCAAAACTGAAAAACCTCATAAATGGATTATGTTTCGACAGAAAGATGCGCCCTAAGGAGGAGAGTTATTCCACCTTACTTTTGCTGAAAATATATGGAGGAAGGTCCACAAACTAGGAAGCCCTAGTTCTCGCAGCTGCACAGTGTCTTCTTCTTAGGTTAGCTCTAATACCATGTTAGTTTTTGAACATTAAGCTAGAATTATTAGGATCTTTAACTGAGAGAATAACAAGTACATCAATCAAACACAAGAGACAATAAACATAGTGTTTTTCCTCAGGGAAACCATAAAGGAGAAAACCCCGCAACTTCCTCAGAGATAGAATCAGCACCAAAATAGTAAAAGCCCCAAAACAGTAAGTGATCTCCCAACATTAGTAATCTTCTTCTTGTCTAGCCCCGGTGTCTTCTCCTTCCTCAACTATGCACTACACTTGAGTGTGTATGACTTGTGTGTTAAATAGAGACTCCTGTTCTCTATTTATACTAATCCTGACATGACTAAATCCCTACTAGGGCCGACCTCTACTAGGAGAGTCTAATAACCCTAGTGCCCTGGAACTGCGGGGACTTTAACCCTTAGACAATCAGAGGGTTACCCACTATGACTTGACATGACTTGTTTACATAATTGATCCTCCCGATCGGAAAATCGGGGCATGATAATATGACTCAATTACATTATAGATATATCCCAGAATAAACATCGGGTTACAATACATAAGATACATAGATTAATACATTCCGAAGTTACAAATACATCAACATAAGCTTTCAAACTATTTGAGATTTCAACAATACTAGAAATTGAACTCTAATTTTGAATTTTGTATAATAAAAATTGAGTTCTCTGGTCTACTTTATTTGTTGGTAAATAGTGTTTTAGGTTGAGGAATTAACATCTCACTTGCTTTGGATTAAGGGACTATTCTGAAGCTACAAGCAGTTGAATCCCATCATTACATAATAACTTTGTTACTATTATTTCTTTGTTTGCATTTTTCAATTTCATCATTGTAGTTTTCTTTCCACGCATCTATTTATTGATTTGTTGTTTTATTTTCTTCAATAGTTTAGGGTTATTCCAATGGTTCCTTAAGTTAATGTGCATTTAGGGATTCTTCCAATGGTTCCTTAAGCTATTGTGCAGCAACCAATGTTTTGTATCTCTTGCTATTGAATAGTTCTTTGCAACTAGCTTTCTTGATTTGGAGTGGAACAATGGTTACACTAGATCCCTTGCGTTTGGATGGTGTATTGTAGAATAGGTTTTCCTTGCATGAAACATTACAGTGCATTGATTTTATCATTGATGAGTTAGTTTAATTGCATGAGTACTTAGACAGATTTCGTAGGATAATAGAATGCATCTCGTCAAAGATAAGGAATTGCGGTTGCATAGACAGTGTATATCACCTCAAAGCTTCCTCACCCAAATTGATAATAAATGCAGGCTTCAGACTTTGTAGCATTATTTATTGCTTCCATATTGTTTCCTGTCATATATAACTTTATTTTTCCTCTCCTAATCAGAGGTTACACTACATCTAGTTGGTAGAATACTGCTCGAGCACCCTACCGGATCAAAGACAGGACTGGGTAGTCTGGAAGGTACCCTATCGGATCAAATACAGGACTAGGTAGACTGAGCAGTGACAGGCACTAAAGTCTACATGGATGTTGTCCACAATCGTACCATTACTAAGTTAAATCCTAGCAAAGAATGACTTGTATACTTCCACTAGATTGGGCAAAGTGGTTACCTGGATGATTTGCATGACATTTTTGAAAAGAATTAAAAAAAAAAACTAACTAAACCTTATTCATTTTACATTTCCGATTATAAGAGAAAGGTTATACATACCGGGTAAGTCTCCAGAACACTTAAAGTTAAAACAAAATAATACAAAACAAATAATCAAAATTGTCTTTAAAACCCTGACATGCCCTAATCATCCCTATATCCGTGATATCCTAAATTTAAAAGGATATCTATATTTCTGGCCAAATGTGTGAACTATAGGATAAATGTATTATCCACTAAAAATAATTGTTGTGGTCCCTACATGGTCTGAGACTAATTTAAGAGTACTTGAAATAGACTGGACTTTGAATACAAAGATCGCCTCAAAGGAGGGTTGTTCCCCAACAATCCTGCAACCATTTCAGTGTTGTTAGGTTGCCCAAAAATAGTTGTTAGCAATATTATCTACTGTCATCCTAATATCTTTCTTAAAAGCATAAATTCAGTATCTTATTCAGTCTATAAATAAAGTTGGGTAATTTTCAGGAAAAGTTGAAACATTACAATAACTAATTAAAATTTCAGTGTGTTGAACTACAAGAACTAAGGAAAGGATCTATTAAGGTACCAAATTACCTTTAGTTTTCTGCTGATATGTCCAATAAACCAAAGCTTTGAGAACCAATTGAGAAATGCCTTAATCTTATATTGACTCAGAAAGCCATGCCTGTTAGTAACAAAAACATAATTCTTCTTCCATAATCTTCGGAACCCTCCACAAAAATGTAAGTAATAAATTATCAAAATTCTACCAATTATTCCTTAAATCAGCAATCTCTACATGGTGGCTATCATTCTATCAAATAACATGACGTAATCAATCCCTTGAGAGACATCCACCCCTTATTCTTGTTCCATTAACTACTTCAATTATTTTGAATGCTCTTGAAATAGTTTGCTCCGTTGTCAATAGGAGCCTTTACAGTCTCTAAACCCATTGCATCTCCCTCTTCAATAACTTTCAAAACAGTGCCACCTCCTGTGAATAAATAGTATTTGACATTGTTCAATGTGGATTCATACAGGACTGGATGAAGGCTGGAAGAAAATGAAGACATTGTTAGTGCTCTGTTTAAAAGAAATATTTGCATAACATAAATGATATGGAGGGTTGAAATTTACCTTTTAAATGTATGAAGGGTATCACCACCTCCAAAGAATTTTGAGCAAAACGATTTTTATTGATGACCTCATCCATTTTGCTTGTGCCGTGCCAGAAATACGGCATGAGTCCCATCATAGAATTCACAAATATAGTCTTAGCTGAGTTCATTGCTTGTTGAACCTCATCTTTCTCAAATGAGACAAGGTCAACATCAACAACATACTTGTAAGCCTGGCCAGGAGCAAAGTCCTGCCACACATCAACTACAAAAGAATTCCACATCAGATCACATCATAGCTAATTGATATGTCAACTTTAACAGTTCTATTAATTCCAGTAAAGAATTTTGTATCATATACCTTGATATCAATCATTCTAAATTGCCGTTCAAATATACCATTGAAAGTATCATATTCAACCAACACCTGCATCTCTAGAATTTTTTTGTGCATCTTATCCTGTTCTACCAACTCCTTTGCAAGTTCAATATCTGAATCCTATACAAAAAAGAGAAATACATGAAATAAGTAAAACAACAGACCAACTCCACAGAGACACATCTCAGACTGGAAGGAAAAAGAATACATACCTCAACACCAGCAATTTTAACTCCATATTTAGCACATAGATAAGTATTGTATATGACAGCACCTAGAACCATCTTATCAAATTTCTTGTATATCTTTTTTAATGGACCAATCTTAGTATCATACTTTGCACCATCAACAATTGCAACAAATGGTTTGCAAGGATTCAAGACTGCTTACACATGATGAAGTTCACCCTAATGAGGGATACAATGTCAGGAACTTCAATTTGGCTCTTCCCTTTTGCTGAATGACTAGAAAGATTGAATGAAAATGTGTTTTCATTGAAATAATCAGAGTTTAAGTAACAAGATTCCAAATAAATTTAATGACAGAGCACACACCTGTAGGCATAGTCCTGCATATGAGGGAAGATATTTTGCAATATGGTATGTGGAACCATGAGGCTGCCATGAGCCAAATGCATCATTAACATATACATCAGCTAGATCAGAGAGCTGAATGGAAAATCATTCAATATTTTCTCCTTTGTCCTGCTCCCCCTGTTTCATAGAAGAGATAAAATTATATTCAAGAAGCAATATTTAGCTTCAGAAGTTATAAAGGAAATGGATATATTCCATCATAGTCAGCTGATCAGTGCTACTGGACCCATGGAGTTTATTAATAACATAGGTAGATGAAAACTAGATGCTGACTCAATAAAAATATCAAGGCCCCCAGGTTCTAAATTACCTTCCATAAGTTTCTAATTTTGACTTCATCAGAAAGATACAGGTCGATATCTTCCCATTTGGCTGTGATTGAAGCTCTCGACTCGCTTCTATTAAATAGGATTACCACTATATGATTATTAGATAAAGGGCCTGCCCACACCTGCAAGCAACAAGTATTACATTATAATACAAATTAGTATATAGTTGCATGAACAGATTACTTGGAAGGAACAATCCCTCATCTTCCATGAATACCTCCAGATCGTACTTTTTGTAGAAATTTTTGCCTTGTACTCCCAATGGATCTACACATAATATTGACAATACAAAAGGAGGAAGTGTCAACAAGCTTTAGCTTATATCCCTGCTAACATTCTCCAAAATGATCAGTCTTAACCAGTTTGTCCAGACCTTGAAAGCAGCATATGATCCATGGTTGTAATTAATCCTAAGTGACCTCTCACCTTCATTAACAACAATCACCTCTTCATTTCTTAGGATCTTTACAGTCACCGGGCTCATAGACCTCACGTCACACCCTATCAACAATGGTTCCTGCACATAGTCATCCATGTTTTAATGAGAGAAATGGATTGAAATCAATATGGTATAATGATCATCTAAAGTCTAATATCATCTTCACCACCACCAACATGATATGATGAGTACCTTCATTAGAGCCCACAAGCTGAAATGTGATCGGTATTCCTCTCTGGTTATGTTGCCATTTCCTACTTCCAACATGTCAGGATCTGATCCACACAAATCCCATTGAATCACTTTGGTTATTTGGAATAATATAGAAGACAAGGTAGGATTATTTGTAATAGCTAGTTTCCAGCCTTTTCCATAGATATTGGAATAGTCCCTCATTGTTCCATCCACCTGGTCCTACATAATGTGCCAATATATTATTCAGATCTGCTCTAGAGGTGATGCTACCAAACATCAACTATTAATCAAACATAAAATAGTAGTTTTGGTAGAAAGTTCTCTACTATTTTTCATAAAGTGATAGTAAGAAAACAATCTGTGAAGTCACAATGAATGTTGAGCCCATGATCACCTAATCCAACTGTTGCTAATGTCTTGTGTTGTTCTCCAATTGTTTCCAACTTTCCCTCCCCAGGTAGCAGGATTATCTACTCCCCTACAACAACATTTTGATATAGGATGATAACAATATGCAATCATGAATGAATAGAGAGATCTCAATATGAATTTCATATACTGTGTACTCAATTCAAAACCTACCATTCACACAGTGAGTAAAATATTGGATGCCCTGTTTTTAGAAGTGCATCTCTCATCTTTGGGTACCTGTAATTTAGTAGAGAGACTCAGTCCCCCAATACTTGAACACGAATAACAACTACTTTGGATTTGCATCGAGGCAATTGGATTTGATAAATATTACTAATAATAGAAGCTTACAGTTACAAGAGCCTTAAAAGTGATCTGGCAGCTCTTCAAAGAGCAAGAACCAGTTTTTTTTTCACTTAGATATCGGAGAGATCAATAACTAGTTGAATTCTTTGAACAAGTCCTTTATACCCATCCATCCCAATAGGTTAACGTACAATATGTCAATGTATAATGCAGGAAGAGAAGTTCTCTCACAGGTTCTATACAACCTAGGGTTTGGGAGATCTCAGTTCATCCACCTACTTGTAAGCAATGCTTATTAAATAGTATTTGAGGGTGCATAAACATTGAGGTTTGAACCTTATAAATTGAATTTTACACCTCAAGTTTTGTTTCTATTCCTCTTTATGCTTAGTGTATATCACATTTAGATGAATTTATGCTAGTTTATTTAAAGGGATAACTAGGTGTAGAGAGAGAAAAGTACATAGATGGTCGTAGTAAAAATCCAACTGGTTAAGTGGACTGGAAATTGAGTATTCCCTGATCCAGGATGGAAATTTATAAACTAAATGTACATACTTGATGATCCACCAAGTATAATAGTCAATTGAATTGAAGATTGTAAGACTTACAAGACTTTTGGTCTGCTGCCATCAGTAAAGTAGTTGTCATATTTAAGATAATCCACCCCCTATCATGAAATGGAGGAGACTCAGTATGCATAGCAATAATTTCATTTTGTTCAAAATTTGCATTGTAAAACACTAAGAAACGAAGCAGGAGGAGTTGGATATATATACCCAATCAACAAATGTATCTGCATTGGTTTGTTCATATCCCAAGGAACCTGGTTGTTGTTCTGAATAGGTATAGTACCTAGAAACAAAACAACAATTCAGAAAACAAAGTTTTTCCTAGCTAATTATTTGCCAATGTGAAGCATCAAAACTAGAGTAAAGTTGTCGTATGCATACCCTGCATCTGAGTATATCCCAAGTTTGAGACCTTTACTATGCACATAGTCAGTAAGGGTTTTGATACCAGATGGGAATGTTGAAGAGTTTGCAACTAATATTCCCTGCAGATTAGTCATAAATAAAGATCAACAACACATAATCAATTACCATACATAGATTCATAACTTAAAGTAAAAACCCATTCTGTGTATCAAATTGAGCACATACATCGTTATATCGCTTAATCTCCCCCCAACAATCATCTAGTTCATCCAAAATCCAGAGTTTATATCACCAAAAATACTCTTCTGAATAGGGATCAGTTCTGAGAAGAGGTGGAGCAATACTTCCGGCAGGATGGAGGTTTGAATTCGGGATGCTCGAGGAAGAGAATGGACGTGATGGGTGGTGAATTAATTGCATTGATAGCAACGTAATAGATGGAGGTAGATGACGTTGAATGCTAATGGCAACGGCGATGGAAGGGGATGATAGAATGGGATGCGACGACGGTGGGTGAATGGGGCCGACGAAGAGAAGGGAAGCCGGTTCGGTGACCAAAGGTTCGGCGCGACAATTGCCGCCAGGAAAAATCGTCATGTCGATAGGTTACCCCATTTGTAAATATGAAGATCATATCATCATCGTGATTTGTGCTATTCAATTTAATGCATTTGTTTTTTGAATTCAACTTTGTTTCATTTTATTCAATTTAATGCATCTGTTTTTTGAATTCAACTTTATTTTATTTTATTCAATTTAATGCATCTGTTTTTTAAATTCAACTTTATTGTATTTTATTTTATATATTCTTGTGTTAAAGAGTACCTCTACATGACTGGTATCTATTAGATGTATAGACAAGATTATCAAATTTATGATACAAAACTCTTGAAGTTGGGTTGCTTCGAGGCTGAGTGGCTCCATTAATTTATGGTTGTATTTCTTTTATTTTGAATTTGTTTGGACTTAAATAAAACGTTGGAAGTAACGTTGCTTCCAGGATGTTGTTAATGGCGGATTGTTTCCATTAATTTATGGTTGTATTGATTTTATTTTGAATTTTTTTGTAGTTAAATAAAATGTTGCTTCTTGGATGTTGTTAATGGCTGAATGGATTTCTGTTTGCTATTGTTGAACTCTCATTGATGGAGGTTATCTCTACAAGTATTTCTGAACTCTAGTTGATGGAGGTTAGCTCTACAAGTATTTTCGATCCATTTGCAATGTTATTTATTCCAATTTTATTAAGAGCTATTATACTCTTATACATGCAAATAAGTGTAGATCTTAGAACCATGAGATGACCATGGCCATCCTATTCATTAATTGCGGTGTAATTAGACCATGCATGCTATGTGTGTCAATATTGAGATTGTTTACTATGATATACGATTGTGAATTCTGTCAGACGAGGTGTGTTTAGACCATGCATGCATGGGATACTTGGTGATATGTGTTTGAGAATGTTGTGAATTCTTTATGGCTTCGATGCATTAATGAACCATGGATTTTCAAGGCTTCATTTTCTCAAACTATACTTTATACTTCTTAGGTTCCTGCAAAAGTTTAAAGCTTTAATTGAAATTCTTAAACGCAAGGCTAATTGAAATTCTTCTAAGCAGGGATGAGCTTGAGAACATAAATGAATGCTTCCATTTCATAATAGGAGATGTCATAGATCCTATGATGAACGATTTGACATCATAATATGAGACCTTGTAGATCCTATGGAAACATTGTGATGTGCAACTTCTATAATAAGGTTTAAAGAAAACAACATATCTAAGCTATTGCATCATAGTTTTAGTTTTATGTATAGTTTTCAACATTTTTTTTTATATAATTATATAATTAGTGATGCCAATAATATATTTTTATTTTTCATGTTTGCACTATTCCATATTTTTTTTTATAACTTTAACATTTCATTAACATGATCTATGTTTCAAACTTTCATCTCTTTCTACCTTACAAAGTATTTTTATGAACTTCTACTTTACAAAATCTTTTTATGAGCTTCTACCTTACAAAATCATTTTATGAGCTTGTTCTAAAGCCAAAGCTGGCTCACAAAGGAGTGTTAGTTACTCAAATATAACATCACAATAAAATAGCTCAAATTATTATAGATACTATTTATTGTCAGACAGTACATCAATTAACAAGATAAATAATAAGTTGATAATAATAAGGCATGCTTCGACATATATTGAAAGCAGGGAATTGCTAAGCCTTGTTTAAAACAAAACCACACTTTAGAATTATATTTTAATACATGCCTTACTACCTCCTTTAATAATCATAATTATCTTGTAATACATACCCTATTACCTCATTTAGCACTCATAAATATTGATACATATGTTGACTCATTTTTCAAAGTAAATCAAATAGATCGCACTACTATACAATAACTCAAATATATAAATATTACCTTATATCACAATTATACATTATACATCTAATTCACAATTATAAATTATACATACATGTTCAATATTAAGAATTTACCCAATAAATTTTAATTATTTATGAAAATTATAATTTTTCATATAAAATATTATTTGTGTACATATTACAATGAATCTTTTAGTTAGACATCAACATCATTAATGTGAGATGTTTAGAATTGAAACATTTTTAAAATATAAGTTTTATAAGCCTTCAATCATTGGTTGGGTTCCAATATCTATTTGTTCAAAATATGTAAGAATTTGCAATATACTCTACATCAAAAACATGTATTGTTAGAGTTTGTCGTATGATGAAAAATGAAAATGGAAATTTATATGTACAAAACTAGTTACGAAGTGCATGCATGTTCACACACACACACACAACTATAAGAACCCAATGATCCAAGGCCTCAATTTTCACTATTTACCTCTACCATTTGTAGTTTTTTCTTGCACCTATGGATTTTTCATCTGAGGAGTACGCGTAGGAGCCAAAACACCTTGGTTTCTTGGAGACTATTTTTGTGGGTTGGAACCAAGTGTTTTTATTTGGTGGGAAAGAGGGAGTTTTTTTGGGGAGTTTGAGATGAAATTAGGGTAGGATTCATCAATTTTTTGTGTGGAACTATTATAAAAAAGGCCAATGCATATGCCTATGACATTCCTTTAATGATAGTTTCCAAATCCACTTATGGCGACGCTCAACAAAATATCGTTGACATAAGTATATTTGACCATAACGAATAGATGATCTCAAGGAGTTCCATATTCAGGATAGAATTTCTTATTACGCAAATTGCATGGGGGTATTTCCAAACTAAACCCATACTATAGTCAAAGAGGTTTAGGTTGATATTAGGGTAAATCTAGAGTGCAAGGGAACATCAGAAGGTCTACATGCCCCCAAAATCAAGTTCCTAGTTTTAATATCTATGACTTCTTTTCTTGACTTGAAAACAAAGAAAATGGAAAAAACTCTATCATAGAATTGAATGATCAAATATCTCCCCCATTTGGGTTTCAACTAGTCGATGATTGATTTACTTGATGACTAGATTACAATAAATCTATAGATAAGGCCAAAATTTGAACCACACTCTCTTGGATCATGATATGTTGGTGATCCGAAAACAAGATCTTTGATACTCTATGACGTTAACATTAATTGCATAAAGAGCATGAATGAAGCTCACAAATCCATAAGAAGAGAACCAAACAGCATAGACAATATGCACATAAAGACAACAAGTTGATAACGGAGTTCGTCCAGGATGGACTACATCTCCGGGCCTGCTTCTCAATAGGAGGGCCGATCGATAATCTCAGCATAAGGAAAAATACATGGCAATGATACAATGATACCTTGGCGACAATGGTCAAGAAGAGAACCGCTTCCCAAAACACAACCAGACTGCTTCCACCAACTCCGAAGCCTGAAGACGGTGTAAAATGAGTATAAACACTCGTACCTTCCTCCTGCAGAGATACGCAATCTCCCTTTTCTCCTTTAGCTACAAAGTCTCCACTCCAAAGCATGAGTGGAAAATGACAACTAAGGGGGCTTATATAGCCATGACTTTCCCCTCTTCACATTTTCCTCATGTTCTCTTTGGTTACAACAAATTTTCCAAGATTGGCATCTTGTTTCAACTTCTCAAGTTTTGGTTGGGTTCACTTAAAGCTCCTTTTATCATGTAGTTGAAATAATTAACAACTATGCCAACCACATACCCAAGTATGGCATTAATAAAATCTGGCTGCAAAACTACCCAACCGATCTATGTATAAAACCCAAAAATTTGTTATAACAGAGAAACAATTCTCAACCCACTTTTAACCCAAACTCCATAGTTTATAATTCGACATGTGCTAAATGCACTAGGCTCCCATGCTGGTCAGATCTCCCAGTCACGCTGGAGGAAGAACCAAGGTTGGGGCTAAGCTCTGTCTCCTTTAGGGCTCGAAATGCCATTGCATACTTTAAATAAATTTATTTCCATACATTATACAAGGAACACCTTGTGGGCTAACGGTAAGGCAGAGCACTATGCAGGAGAGGTCATAGGGTCGAACCCCATGGAGGCCAGTCTTCTTTCTAAACTTTTAACCAATCATCAAGTGCCATGTGGTGAAATATTACTGGGCCAACACACCTTCCTCTGTACAGACACGTGTTCCCTCTGGATTAGACCGTACCATTGAATGGGTTGACACATCATCTATCCATACATGCCACATGTCATCCTCTCATTGGTTTGTACACATGCCATGTCATCATGTTTGTATAGTATGGATGCCACGTGTCACCCTGTCAGTGGTGCCATGTGGCACCTCTTTTGCCAATTTTACCTGTTGACCTCATAGAACAGAACACGACAACTTTCTCATACGGATTCCATTTGAGGTGAAACGAACGCCATTGGAATCATCTCGACGAGCCCTTCAATCTGGTGCTGGTTTTCTTGATATTGGAGGACTTTGAAAATTTGACCTTCCTGGATCCTCCTAGATCATTCCTCCCCACTGAGAAGCTTTTGGCCTCCAAAAGCCTTTACTAATCAACAGATAGGTGAGGGAATTGCTCCCTCACTTTCTCCTTTTTGATCCACTTGGCTTTGCTTGGATGAGTGCCTCTGATGCCCACTCGAAGATAATCAACATCACCTCTACAAGAAGTCCTTGTCCTTCTGTCCAAGATGACATCTTCCTTTAGCTCATCCATGTACTTAGGAGCAAATTCATCAACTGATGGCAATGAGACATTCTCCCTTTTATCCATGATCATGGGAGGCTCATAGAGTTTCAAGTTCTCCACATTCACCACTGAGTAGATATACATGTATGGTGGTAGCTCTAAGCGAAAGGCATTCATCCCAATCTTCTCCAAGATGGTGAAGGGACCATATCTAATGGGCTTGATCTTCTTGCCTTCTCCTTTGATCCTCTCCTTGCTAATGTGAAGCCACACTTGATCTCCTACCTGAAACTGATCATTACCTCTATGCTTTCCATGGCGAGCCTTGTACTGGACTTGACTCTTCTCCAACTGCTCTTGCACTGCTTGATGTACCTGTTGAACTCTCTGAATGAACCTGCGGGCTTTGTCTTCATCCTTGGAAGCGCTTGAATCAACCTCTCTCCCATAAGTCAAGTCCAATGGAGTCTTTGGCAAGTACCCAAAGCATGTCTCAAATGGCGAGCTCTGAGTGGAAGAATGCATAGCCCTGTTGTAGGCATGCTGCACATACTGGATCTGCTCATCCCATAACTTAGGATGCTTGTTACAATAACCTTGAAGCAAATGAACAACTATCCTGTTGACTACCTATGTCTGTCCATCGGTCTGTGGATGGAAAGTGGTGCTCCTCTTCATCTTGGTGTCCATCATACAACATAATTTTGTCCAAAACTCTCCAAGGAATTGGGAGTCCCGATCCGAGATAATGGACGTAGGGAGTCCAAAATGAACCCATACATGCTGAAAGAAAAGAGAAGTAGCCTGCTTTGCAATGACCTTATTTTTACATGGCATAAGAATACACATCTTGCTAAACCTATCCACGACCACATAAAAGTAGTCATGACCCCTCCTAGACATAGGCAAACCCCCCATAAAATCTATGGAAATTCTTTCCCAAGGATGGGAAGGAACAGGATGTGGTGAGTACAACCCCAATTTTCTATTAGTGGGCTTACAAGTAGAGCACATCACACACCCCTTTACATAATTTGTTCCAATGTCTTTCATGCGAGGCCAATACACAAGTCTTTGCAAATGAGCCAAAGTCTTACCTACCCCAAAATGCCCTGATACAAGAGAAGTATGAGCTTCTCATATTACATGGACTCTTTCACTGATAGGAACACATAACTTGCCCAAATGATAGAGAAACTTTCCCTGTAAATAGTAGTCTTCCACCCGTGTGCCATTGGTTAGCTTCTCATAAATCTCCTTGAAATCATCATCAGTAGCATACTACTCAATATAACTTTCATGGGACAAAGAAGCATTTTTCAAAACAATAGATGCAACAATAGGAGGTCTAGAGAGCATATCTACCACTTTGTTACTAGTACCCTTCTTGTACTTGATCACTAGATGGAATTGTTGAAGGAATCCCATCCACCTGAAATGACAAGCTTGCTGGAGCTTAGTCTGGGACTAGAGATACTACAAGGGCTGATGATCGGTATGGATGATCATCTCCTTACCCATCAAGTAGTGTTTCCACTTCTTGACACTCTAAACCAAAGCATACAACTCTTTGTCATAGGTGGGGTAGTTGATCACTGCTTGAGTAAAAGTCTCTGAATGGTAGAAAATAGGCTTGCAGTACTGCATCAATACTTCCCCCATGGCATATCCACTAGCATCTGTCTCTATCTCAAATGGTTGTTGCAAATCAGGCAAGGCTAGTACTGGGGTGGTGCTGATATTTCCCTTCAATGTGTCAAAGGCTTTCTGCTGCTTACCTCCCCACTAGAAGGATTTCTGCACACTTGTTAAGGAATGCAAAGGAGATGCTATGTATGAGAAGTTCTGAATGAACCTCCTCCAATATTGAACAACTCCTAAAAAGCTTCTCACTTCAGTAGTGTTAGTAGGCTTAGGCCAATTGACAATTACATCAACTTTTGAAGGATCAATTTTTAAATTTCCACCTCCTACAATATGACCCAAGTAAACTAATGAAGATTTTCCAAATTCACACTTTGACAATTTTACATACAATTTATCCTTTTTCAAAGTATCTAATACTTGATTTACATGCCCCACATGTGCTTCCCAATTTTTGCTAAAGACCAAGATATCATCTAAGTATACAATGACAAAATCATCTAGCAATGGCTGGAAAACATCATTCATTACCCGCATGAAGGTTGCAGGTGCATTGCAAAGCCCAAAGGGAATCACCAACCACTCAAATAGACCTTGATTGATATTGAAGACTGTCTTCCACACATCACTTTCTACAATTCTGATCTGGTGGTAGCCACTGCGCAAATCCAACTTGGTAAAGAACACAACATCTTTCAACTGGTCGAGCAAGTCATCTATGCAAGGAAGTGGGTATCAATTCTTGATCGTGATCTTGTTGAGAGCCCGATAGTCAACGCACATCCTCCATGTGCCATCTTTCTTCATCACCAACACAATCGGTGAACCACATGGAGAGGAGCTGGGTCTGGTCACTCCTTGGTCCAACAAGTCTTAAACCTGCTTCTTAATCTCTGCCATTTCAACTGCGGATAACCTGTACATGCCCACATTAGGAAGAGGGGCATCATGCTGGAGATGGATCTCATGTTAACCCAAACTCCATAGTTTATAATTTGACATGTGCTAAATGCACTAGGCTCCTATGCTGGTCAGAGCTCCCGGTCACGCTGGAGGAAGAACCAAGGTCGGAGCTAAGCCCCGACTCCTTTAGGGCTCGAAATGCCACTGCATACTTTAAATAAATTTATTTCCATACATTATACAAGGAACACCTTGTGGGCTAACGCTAAGGTGGAGCACTATGCAGGAGAGGTCACAGGGTTGAACCCCATGGAGGCTAGTCTTCTTACTAAATTTTTAACCAATCATCAAGTGCCATGTGGCGAAATATTACTGGGCCAACACACCTTCTGTACAGACATGTGTTCCCTCTGGATTGGACCATACCATTGAATGGGTTGACATGTCATCCATCCGTACATGCCACATGTCTTCATCTCATTGGTTTGTACACATGCCCTGTCATCATTTCTGTATAGTATGGATGCCACGTGTCATCCTGTCAGTGGTGCCACGTGCCACCTCTTTTTCCAATTTTGCCTATTGACCTCATAGAATAGAATGCGATAACTTTCTCCTACGGAGTCCGTTTGAGGTGAAACGAATGCCACTGGAATCATCTCGATGAGTCCTTCGATTTGGTGCTGGTTTTGTTGAGATTGGAGGACTTTGAAAATTTGGCCTTCCTGAATCCTCGTAGATCAGTTGGAGGTGGATCATCAATGTATTTGGGTATGTCTCCATGAAAAAATAATTCCTTCATCAACAAGAAACAAAATAAGGTCAGAGAAAATTTAAGCAAAGAATTACAATCTAATAAGATCAAAATTCCAATTGTTTAACCACACACTCAAGAACCCTACGTCTCTATTATAGAAAATAAGTCCAAAAAGGAATTTTAATGATCTATACACATGTAGCAAGGCCTTAAATGACATTTTCAAAATATAAATCATGTGCCCCATCATGCATGGATAAAGGTTTCCTTGAATTTATTTCCCACTAGAGTATAGTTTATGCATGAACTCATGCATCCAACCTATCAAGCGATATATGCTTTGTTGTTGGGGCATGCACCTTAATGGTCACTAATTTTGGTAACTCCACGGTTTTTGTGGAAGCTTGTAAGCGGAGTTGCTACTCAAAATAGTCTTAGGGGTGTCGGAGTTGAGTCAAAGTCCTCTTTTTTGTAATTGTCCATAAATTTCGGGTGTAAGCCCATGATTTTCTAATAGTGCACTTGTATAAATAGGCACTCATGTAAAGATGTCAAACGTATCTAATGAAATGAGGATCATATGATGCGAAGAAGTTAGATCTATTTTTGGGTTTTAAGGTCAAGTCCCAGCTGTGTGCGCAGAGGGTTTTATAAGGAAAGGAACTACAACTGAGTGCGCAGCTAGAGATTGTAAGAAAGGAATTGCAGCTAAGTGCGTAGTTAGACTTGAAGGGAAGATCTACTGCCGAGTGCGCAAATCAGAACTACTGTTTTGTAAGAAGTGGAATAAAGGCACAGTTTTGTGCTCGTAGCCCCTACACTGGGGGTGAACCACGTTATATCTTGTGTTGTGGTTCTTTTGTGTTGTTTCTGTTATGGTTTTATTTTATGCATTGATAAGTAGATAATTGATAAAGTAATATAACTGTTAAATATTAACTTCGCTGTGAATTCCCAGTTAAGGGTTAAGCAAGAAATGTCTTTTATCTAACTGCGAAGCTAATTAAGTGAATATTGAAGCTCTTTTTGGTATAAATATTTGTTGCTAAGACTAAAGGTACAGTAATATCCCTCTTCTACTTGCAGAAACCTGGTTCTGCGGCACCCCATAGCTGTTTCGGGTGAGACTACAACCTTTTCGCAGGTTGTTGCTGAAAGGCCCAACACTGTGGGTCTTTTTGTTGGTGCGAAGTTAATGGTATAAAACCCGGTTCTTCCCTATAGCCCAACAAATTGGTTCTGTTGCCGGTTGAACTCAGTATCTGCTCAAGAGGGATCTATGTCGTACCTGGAGGGCTATGTTTTGGAGACCCTTAGTAAAAGAAACCGGTGACTGGATTGAAGAGACCTATTTGAAATTTGCTGAACACGAAAACAAGGATCCTCGTCATAGCTCAGACGACTTCTTGCAAAGGTACGTCTCTTCGGATGTTTATGAAATTTGCTTTGGTAGTATCCACATAGAATTGCACCAGTGGTTATCCAGGTTGACAGAAAGAAATACCAACTTCAAGGAAGATCAGTTTCCTAACTGGACCCCCACAAAAATTAACATATTGAAAAGAGTGAACAATGCGATATCACGAGCTGTTGATTTCTAGACAACGCGAACCCTTGAAGCATTTATGATAGAGGTTTCCATCGACACAAGTACCTCTTTTAGTGAAGCTGAGAGACAAGTGTTCCACGGACCAAGGGGTAAGTACCTAAATTCATTGAGTCTGCAAATTAAAATTCTCTTGGCTGAGAAAGGCATATTGCTTATAGAATCAGATTGCTAGATTTATTTTTACTAACCTATGTTTGGAAGTGAAAGTAACTTCGACGAGCAAAGTGGTTTTTTGTGAAGCGGTAAAAGATACAAGAGAAACCTAGAATCCTATACCCTAGGCCAGAATACCGAGTATATGCCAGAAGACCCTGAATCCAAAGAAACCCCTTTTGTTAGAAACCCTCCTATAACTCCACAACGAAGATTTGTTACCCCTAAGAACCCATCATAGTTTGAAAGTAACCCTATCCCAAGTATTCTTGTCGCAGGTCAGTCTACCTCAGCAAGTTACCCTCCTCCCCCCCCCCCCCCCCCCCCCTAGATATAAAATGGCCCATATGACTGAAGACATCAAAATACCAATCTTTAATGGAACTGGATCAGAGGATCCAGAACAGTTTTGGTTTTTATGTGAAGCTGTGTGGACTGTGAAGAACATTATGGATCAAGATATAAGAAGAGTGCAACTGGTGACTTCTTTCAGAGACTGGTCTTTGACCTGTTTTATGAAATTATCCAGTACTCAGAACGATGTCTTGACTTATATTAAGATATCCATGATCAAAGAGTGTAAGAAGCCTAAGTCAGAATCACAGTGTATAACTGAATTGAAAGAGATTCAACAGAGACGAGGTGAATCAGTTTGGGACTTTGATCAGAGGTTCAAAGTTCTGCTAGACCAAGTTAGTTTTACTATTGGACCAGCGCAGCATAAAGAATGGTTCATTGCAGCCTTATTACCTCATATTAGAATGCCACTCATGCAACAGAAGGTTGCTGATCAACAAGAGGCTTTGGAGATTGCCATGAAACTAGAGACAACTCCTGTCGAAGATAATTCTGGCATAGCCCAAATACAAGCGCAGTTAGCAGAAATGGATTTGGAGCTGCGCGACATGAAAAAAGGGAAATATATTCGCAACAAGGTGTGGTGTACATGATGTAGGACAGAAGGTCATGACAAGGAACAATGTCCTGCGCTAAAAAATTACTTGAATACTGGTGCGCCAAAACCATTTAACCCTAATGTTCTCTATTGTGAGATTTGTAGAACAACTGGCCAGCATCGACCTGAAGACTAGTATCTACTACAAAGATATGTACAAGTACCTAAGAATCCCTATTGCAAGTTCTGTAAGTGAGTTGGACACAACGAAGAGGAATGTCACAGGTTTTACCTTATGAGAGAGCAAACATATGATGCTTATAGGGTACAAAACGATGCATAAGGAAATGATGGATATGGTTACTGTGGCAGTACATCAGGTCGAGGTAATTTTAGAGGTCGTGGTCATGGTGGTATTCTTGGAAGAGGTCGAGGCCAGGTTGTGTGCTATAACTGTAATCAGGCAGGCCATATAGCAAGAGACTGTCGGAACCCAACTACGACATGTCAATATTGCAAAGCAGTAGATCACGTCATTGAGCAATGTCCACAGCTGATAGCCAAGATACAAGAAATAAATAGCGTTCCTCCTTAGAATATTCAGATGATTACTGTAGAACAAAGACCTGTCCCATCCATTAATGTTGTTACAAGGAGTGGAGCTATGACACAAGTGCAGAATAAGGAGAAACAGCCTGACGAGGCTTGGGTTCGTAAGACCCCAGAGAAAGTTCCAACCTTCGATGTGGGAAAAGAAAAAGAAACATTTATGGAACCCAAAAAAGACTTTGTTGATCCGATCACAGCAGTGGCACGTGCACAGCAGCATCCACAGCAGTCACAGTCTCAAGGAGCTTCGACAGATAAAGTAAGTACAATGTCGACATTTTTACAGAGTTGTATGAAGCTCTTATGAAATCAGAATTCTTTAAATGAGTTATAGAAAGTTATTGCTTCTTGTGAACCTCAGCGAAGCTCTGGTAAAGAAAAAACTATCAATAGAGTTAGAAGAACTGGAAGAGAAATGAGATTGCATGCTTAGATAGGAGAGTATGACATGACTGATATCATTCTAGACCTAGGATCAGAAGTCAATGTCTTAAGTAAGCAAACATGGGAACAAATGGGAAAACGTACCATTGAATGGTCCCCTATATAGTTGAGATCAGCCAATCAGTAGAAGATTGTACCCCTAGGAAGATTCTCTAGCGTCCCAATAGACATTGATGGAGTCAGTACCTTAGCAGATTTTGAAGTCATTGAAATAATTGATGATAGCAACCCCTATCCAGCTTTGCTAGGAATTGAATGGGCAATAGAGAATTCTACAGTAATCAATATTAAGAACAAACAGATGACTTTTGAAGGAAAAGGATTGAGAGTCATAGTCCCCTTGGACCCTTCTCAAGGAGAAAGGTACATAGAGCCAGTCAGAGATGAAGATCAGAATATTCTGGATCATATCTACAACATCACAGCTGAAGAAGAAGACTATGTTAACCCTACTACTAAAGGTATAATGGATTGGAAGTGTGACAGTTCTTGCATGACTGATTCAGATGAAGGCCTAGAGAATTGGCAGCATAGACTTTATGAGCTACATGGACATCGGTGTGCAAGAATTACTAAGTTTCTCAGATGGCCTAGCTCACAGACAAGAGTCTTACCTATTTTTGATGGCTTGACAGACCCCGAAGAGTTCTTTTTGCAATTCTCAGAACATGTACCAGATTCACAGAAAATGGAGACTCTAGGTTCAACATTTAGAGCCACAGCTGCCAGATGGTGGAATGGTCATAAGAAGTACATCCATAGTTGGGAAGCTTGTCAAAAGATTATTCGCCTCAGATTCATGGATCAACCTCAGGAGGTGCGAAGCAGGTTTAATGGTAAGACTAGCCCTCAAGAACATTTGGAATAGTGTTATGAAGCATGGAAGCATGTCCCTCAAGAAGAATGGGTACATCGGTTTGTGCACACTCTGGAACTTGTAGCAAAGAACTAGTATGCAGAGGTGGAGCTTTTCCATGGTACTGTAAGTTGGGATAGTCTTGTTGATAGTTTTGTGCTGACATTTTCTATTAATGAGGTTTGTCCTACTTTGGACGCAGCTGTTAGGATGATCCACACTAAGGTGTTTGATGGTAAAGTAACAGCCGAGTACCAACCTAATTGGAAAGAACAAGAAGCCAACGTAGTAGAATTCTATAACCTCGCAATTGACGAAGATTATGACCCACACAACATCAACATTCCTGAGTTAGAAGGACATTGCAAAGGACATGGACTAGCAGTTGAAGCACCAGAAGTGACTCAGCCCTTGAAGACAAGGCAAGTAAACATTGGGTCAGAAGAAATGCCTAAGTATGCTACTATAGGAGATTATTGGGATGAAGAAACGGTAAGCAAAGTGACCCAACTTCTCCATGAGTATCAAGACCTATTTTCGACAAAGTTCTCAGAAATAAAAGGTATCCTTGGTGATATAGGAGTGATAAAAATCCTGTTGAAACCTGATGCGAAGCCTGTGAAGCAGCGCCCTTATAGGCTGAACCCTAAGTATAAAGAAAAATTCAGGGTGGAGCTAGATAAGATGCTCGCATCAGGAATCATGGAGGCTGTGGAAGACATTTTGTCGCAGGTCGAAGCTCGAAGTCCTATCGAAGCCGGTGTCAGGAAGTGTCGAATATCATTATTATGGCGCAGCCAGAGTTACTGGTGGTGCCGAAGAAGGATAGGTGTGTCAGAGCTCAAAATCTGACCGTTGAAAAAAATCAGAATTGGAGGCACTGGTACGTTAACTGCATTAACTTCTTGTAATAATGAGATCCTGAGAAATCTAGCGCCATTTGGATAAGATCTATGTTAGATTTGGTGTCTTCAATGCACAGTAAGGAAAATTTGGTCGATGGATTCTATAAGAAGGAACCTAGTCTTGCGGAAATCGCACTATGCATTTCCTTGAGTCTTACAATTGAGTCCATGTCAGCTGATTACGAACTTCAGGAACTGTTGAGAGAAATTGAACAGACGGGTTTGCAGAACCTTGTGAGCAATCCACCTGCCTCTGCACCCCGCGAAGAAATTCCCCCAGCACCGACTCAGCCAATGCAGACATGTTCAACCAGGAAGAAATTTAAGGCAGAAGTTTGCTCTAAATGGAACGAAGAAAGGCACAAACCCTCAGGAAAGACTTCGGAGGATCTCGAGATGTATCCTCCTGGCTCAGCAGAATGGAGGCATGCTGTTTGTCTTATGCAAAAGTACATTGGCATGCAATCCCAGGGGTACCGTCTGTTAAGGACCCAAAGTTAGGGATGGTCAAATGTTCGATAGGACATGAATGGGAGGCAGTTTGAGGTATGGAGCCACTGATAGATTTAGAAGGCCCAATGATTCCCATGACCATCATAAATATTGCGAAGGAAGACAGCAGCATAACGAACATAGGTAATCTACTAAGGATGAAAGGATGAAGGATCAAGCAAGCTGCGGCCGTGGTAGAAGTAGTAGAAGGGAAGACAATGATAATAGGCATATAAGGGAGCAAGAGGGCAAGAAAATTAAAGATGACGGTTACAGAGATGCAGATGGACACAAAACTTGACAGAGTGCAAAAGGAGCTAGTAGAGAAGGAGCAAGCAGCCGACAACTGTTTACTATCTTCGCCAACAATATTCTCCCACCAGACAAGCAGCAGAGTGTCCTGGGATGGGACACTGGTGAGTCTTAGGGGCCTGTTGGGGCGCGCACCTTAATGGTCACTAATTTTGGTAACTCCATGGTTTTTGTGGAAGCTTGTAAGTAGAGTTGTGACTCAAAATAGTCTTAGGGGTTTCGGGGTTGAGTCAAAGCCCTGTTTTTTGTAATTGTCCATAAATTTCAGGTGTAAGCCCATGATTTTGTAATAGTGCACTTGTATAAATAGGCACTCATGTAAATATGTCAAAGGTATCTAATGAAATGAGGATCATATGATGTGAAGAAGTTAGAAATATTTTTGGGTTTTAAGGTCAAGTCCCAGCTGTGTGCGTGGACGACCTCTGCAGCTGTGTGCGCAGAGGGTTTTGTAAGGAAAGGAACTGCGGCTGAGTGTGCAGCTAGAGATTGTAAGAAAGGAACTGCAGCTAAGTGTGCAGTTACACTTGAAGGGCAGATCTGCTGCTGAGTGCGTAGATCAGAACTATTTTTTTGTAAGAAGTGGAATAAAGGCACAATTTTGTGGATGTAGCCCCTAAACTAGGGGTGAACCACGTTATATCTTGTGGTGTGGTTCTTTTATGTTGTTTCTGTTATGGTTTTATTTTATGCATTGATAAGTAGATAATTGATAAAGTAAGATAACTGTTAAATATTAACTTCGCTGTGAATTCCTAGTTAAGGGTTAAGCAAGAAATGTATTTTATCTAACTGCAAAGCTAATTAAGTGAATATTGAAGCTCTATTTGGTATAAATATTTGTTGTTAAGACTAAAGGTATAGTAATATCCCTCTTCTGCTTGCAGAAACCTGGTTCCACGGCACCCCATAGCTGTTTCGGGTGAGACTGCAACCTGTTCGTAGGTTGTTACCCAAAGGGCCAAGACTGTGGGTCTTTTTGTTGGTGTGAAGTTAATGGTATAAAACTCGGGTCTGCCCTATAGCCCAACATTTGTAATATAACCAAACTGCACATGCACTATGCCTCCTTACATTAGGATACACACCCTCCTAAATATGGAACATGCATGCACATGCCTTACATTAATGAATTCTTATAAACTAATGATAAGCCCCATTAAAATCACTCTAATTCCCTTCTTCTAAAACAATAAGAAAATGTCCTCATAGTACATGCTTGAACAAGGTTTCCAAATACACTGCAATGGTTGGATCTTTCACATTTTGGGAAAATCCCTTTTCAAGTTCCTCTTTGACAAAAAGCATTTCACTATTGTAAATCCTTGTTTTAGGTTTAGACATCATTATAAATTTGTCTAGAATATTCCATATTTCATTTAGTGTTCCATCATTTCTCACAAGCAATGGTATAAATCAAAGGTGTGAGACCAATGATTTAAATATAGTGTATTTGGACTTGGAAATATGGTTCACCTAAGGAAATATTATCTCTAAACTCCTTGTGTTAGAAGATAAAAAATTTCCACAATAAAAATATTGGCATGGAACAAATATATCTAATGAATCTTGATACATTCCAATGCCTTTTGATGGGTAAGTTTCATTAAATTTGTGTAATCATTATTCTCCATTTATTTTGATTAAGAAGAAGGAAAATTATTTGATGTAAGAGATGACCTAGACTATGTGGTGATCAAAGCACACAATAGAAAAAAACTGAACACCCACATAAGAACACACACAAAATTGTTGAGTATGGCTTCTATTAACTTAAAAAAAATTACATAAAATATTACACTCAGAATCGATGCTCTGTTTCTTAGTCCAAATGACAATTACATAAATATTCACTGGAACCACAAAGAATCAGGGACAAAAACCCTTTCTATTCTACAATATACTATTTATAGCCTTCATAAACCAATAAAATATTCATCTAAAATATCCTCAAGAGTTCTAAGATGTTGTCTTCTTCCTCAGAGACCACCAACAATGGATACAACTCCTTCTGTCATCTTTAGTTCTCCAACTACCTCCATCACTACTCATTTATTTCAATAATTTCCCCTACTATTATATGGTTTTATTAAACTCATTGATTTCTAATCCATCAGTTGTCAGTTGAATTCCTTGTCAACTTCAACCACTTTTTACCAAAACTTACTCATTGGTTTGACCTTTCTCAACTAACCTTCACCTTGATTAATTCTATTTCATTCAATCATTTTATTTTTTGGTTCATGGGTCAAGATGCCCCTGCATCATTTTCCCCACGTTGAAAGGAACTTGCTGCTTTGTAAGCCAGCTAAAATATTCTTTTAAAATCCACGTCACATCCTAAATTCGTTTACCTTCCCATTACACAATATATTCTTTCTTCTTAGTTTTTCGCATCCATCTGATGACTCGTTCCTATAGAACCTTTGTAATATGTTCTTCTTGTCGAATCGACATATGCTCCTCTCAGTAGATAGTCAATTCTCCTCCAGTAGTTGATCCTTCTTCATTATTAAACAGGTCGACAACATTGAATGTCGAAAAAATGTTCAACTCATCTAGTAGCTCTGGCACATGCATTATCGGATATATTCTTAAGAATATTGTAAGGACCTATTTTCATCAACTTCAACTTATTATACATTCCTATGGGGAACCTTTCCTTCTCGAGGTGTGCATATACCAAATCACTTTCTTCAAATGATTGGATTCGTCTCCATTGGTATGCTATCATCTTATATTTGCATTGCTCTTTTCCATTCATCTCCTCACCTATTTGTGCATGTCCTTCATGTGCTCTGAAAATTACTCAGGGTCTGCTCTCTTCTTCATTTTTGTTGACAACTCTGCAATAGACAAATCCATCCAGAATTATCCCTTGCACAATTTGAAATGGAATCATTCCTATCGATTGATCCACTGAGTTATTATACACAAACTCTACTCACGCCAACACATTTTCCCACTATTTGGTCGGCCAGATGTCAAACACCTTAACAAATTTCCTAGAATCATGTTCATGACCTCAATATGTATGTTGGTCTGCAGATTCTATACAAAACTAAACTGCAACTTGGTGTCTGACTTGGTCCACAAGGTATTCCAAAAATGACCCATGGACTTAGTATCTATGTTTCAAGTTATACTATTTGACAATCCATGCAACCTTATAACTTATTTGAAGAATAAGAAAACAATACTCATGGAATCACTCATCTTCCAACATGGAATGAAGTGTTCCATAGTTGAAAATTTGTTGGCTACCATGAATATGGAGTCATTACCTTGCTACATCTTTGAAAATATGAATACAAAATCCATATTATGGTGTTCCCATGGAAACTTTGGTACTGGTAATGAGGTAAATAATGTTGAATTCTGATTGCTTCCCTTAGCATGATGTTATACTATGCAGTGTCAAACCCATTTTTGCACATCTGTTGGTAGTCCTGGCCAAAACTATCTCTCTTCGACCAATTCCCTGGTCTTGTTGACACCAAAATTTCATGCAAGTCCTCCACTGTGCAATTCTTTGATCAAATTATCTATCATTTATCCATATGGAATGTATTAAAAAATTCCCCTTCAACAAATATCATTCTTGATCAACAAAGTCCAAGTATGGGTTTTCGTCGACACTCCACAGTTCTATCGATTCCTTCCATGCATCCTTAAAGTATTCGCCGGTCTCATATTTTGTATGCATCGACTCTAATCCTTTCTTCTAGACATTCAATTTTTTCAACAATGTTATCCTTCGACTCAACGCATCAACAACCTTGTTCGAATTGCCTATCTTGTACTTGATCACATAATTATAACTCTATAGGATCTATATCCATTTCATATATCTTTGGTTCAACTTGGTCTGAGTATTTAAAAACCTCAGAGCCTAATGGTCTCTATATAAAACAAACTCTTTTGGAAGCAGATAGTGCCTCAATTTCTTTAATGCATGAACAATGGAAGAAAACCCCTGGTCATGGGCCGAATATTTGTTTTTTGCTTCATCTAATTTTTCACTAAAAAATCTGATTGCTAATCCCTCCTGTCTCAAAACTAATCCAATCGCCACTCCACTATTGTCACAGTCAGCTTGAAATACCTTATCAAAGTCAGGGAGATAAAAATGGCCTCTCTGTCACCGTCTTCTTTAGTATCTTGAAAGCTCATCGAGCGACTTTCATCCACTTGAACTCACCTTTCTTCATGCACATCATCTGTGGTGCACATGTCCAACTAAAATACCTTATGAAATTCCCATAGAAACTAACAAGTCCATGAAAAATACTTACTTCTGTCGCATTAGTCAGCTTTGACCATTCAAGTATCACCTTGAATTTTTCTGGGTCCATCGACAACCCTTATTGGGAGATTAAAAATCCTAGAGATGTTAAATCTTCCTTCATGAAAGAGAACTTATTCATATTTACCATCATATTCTCCTCTTACAATCATTGCAATACTTGTCATAGGTGTACCAAATATTCCCTCCTCGTTCGACTAAAAATTAGTATACCATCGATATAGACTATGACAAATTTTCACAAGCATGGTTTCAGTATGTCATTCATCAACTTGATAAATTTTTTGGGTGCATTTTTCAACACAAATAGCATGACAAATCATTCATACAACCCCTCATTATTTTTGAAGGATGTATTCCATTCTTCACCTTATTGGATCCTAGTCTCATGATAGCCACTCTTCAAGTCAATATTTGTGAAGTATCTATATCCATTCAAATAGTCTATCAAGTCATCCATCCTCGACAATTGAAACACGTACTTGATGCTAGTCTTATTGATGGACATTAAATCAGAGCACATGCTCATGACTCTCCTCCTTTCTTTTCTGCGAGTATAGTTGGAACTATGCACTGACTCCAACTTTCCCTGGTCAATCCTCTGTCCAAAACTAATGTACTTTTCGATTCATCTCAACATATTCTATCGGTGGCATTCTATGTGGATCCTTGTTTGACAAACTCGACCCTAGACTTAAGTCGATATAATTTGATATAATCATTGTTAGTGGCAACCGCGTTGGTAGATCATCAACCAATATGGCTTCAAATTCCTTCAATACCTCTCCAACTTCCATCGGGACATATTGTGTTTGTTAATCCATCCTAATACCCTTTGGAATGTTGGTGAAACAACACCCTTGTTTCTCTTTTTCCTTTAAGAATTCCTTAGTTGAGCACATTAGGACTCTTTTTTCCTAGTAATTATGTCAACTTTTCCCATTGTTTTGACTATCCTGACGTGGAACTAGTTTTTGTTGAACACCATTCTTCCATACTGTAAACATATTGGCATGACCATCATAAATCATATTTCAATCATACTATTTTGATCATCCCAACAATAGATGATAATAATCAATTGGGATCGCATCACATAACACATTTCCTTCTAGCTGACTGATCTTGAAATTTATCAAACATTATCGGGTCATTGTCATATGGATCCCCTTATATAACTACAACAACATATATGGTATCGGGTGTGGTTGACACTTTAGTACCAAATTCTCATTGACTTTCCTCGAGGCTATATTTTCCGTACTTCCTCTATCAACAATTGTCAAACAAAATATGTCAATGATTTTCATCCTCATCCAAAAGATAGATTTCCATTGCACCTACTCCTTATCCTATTTTCGGGTCGACTGAACCAACATTCTTATTGTCATGAGGTTACAACCTCCTTTCGACTTTTCTTCATCTTCACTACTTTCGACCACCAAAATAATCTTTGTGTCGTAGTTGTCATCAATTCACCCTCTGGTATCTGATCGATTCTAAAGACAGAGATTCTTTGAGCATTTATATGCTTTGTGTCTAACCAATTGACACTTATAGTAGAACATAGTTGGTATACCAGATTCCTTCTTATCATCAGTCATCATCCTTTGAGCATACACACCTGGACCTCAGTGTTCTCCACCTTCTCATCAATATTTTGGTGCAATTTCTCTGGTTGACATCTCTTGTTTTCGTTGGTTTTCCTGTATGATTTATTTCTTTGTCCTTTTTCTCTATCCTTTGGCAGGAACAATCCTTCCATCCCTAGCAGTCAGTTTTCCCCTAGAAGTGATAGGTTTCCACATCAATGTTTCTCTACCCTTCAGGGATAGATGGTACACTTCCTTGATTTTCCTTAACCTTAACAGGCTCATCTCGTCCTGAATAGCATATTTTAACCCATTTACATATCATACTACTGCTTCCTCTCCTTTGTTTGTGTTTCCCAACTGAATCAACATCCCATAAAATTCTTTTGTGAACTCCTTCATGGACATTTCTTTATGCCGCAGGTTCTGCAGTTTCCTATATAAGGAAATCATATAGTCGGTACGAAAAAACTTGTCTTATATATCCCAATCATTTATATTATATTTCCCCTTCGTTAGTTAGTTAGCTTGCACATTGTCCCACCATAGTGAGGCATGACCTTTCAACTTCAGGCAAGTTACTTTTACTCTTTTTGGGTCTTCGATCTGCTTAATGTTGAAGTACGTCTCCATCTCCCTGACCTAGAATATCAATTCTTCTAAGTTAAAACTCCCTGAGTAGGTAGGAGCATCCATCTTACCGTTACCTCTCATGTCCAATATAGCCTTCAATAGTCTGTCTTATGAATAATATAACTACTCTTCTTCTTCTTGAGCCTCCATTTCCTCAACTTCCTCACCATTGTCGTTGAGGGACTCTATAGTTTAAATTCATCATTGCACTTCCTTCATGGCTTCTAATTCATTATTCAACATCATCATAATTTGAGCGCATTCTTCAAATGTCTCACAATTGATAGTGAAACTTGTGACACCACAATGTCTTCTACCACAAACATTAACACCTCTCTGACTCATTCTCTTCTTAGACAACCAAATCACTACCTCTACGACTCTTTCCAATCGCAATTGGAGTTGTATTCCTCCTGTCCAATAACAACACAACTATTCACATAGGATAACTTACTATTATGATACATACTGATGCAAGACATGTCTTCGACCATTTGTAGATAAAAGAGATTTATAGAAACAAAGTTGACATCCACACAAGAACACATTAAAACTTTCCAAGGAATATGGATTCTATTAACTTAAAAAAATAAATAAAAGGTTACACTAAGATCTGATTCTCTAATACTTAGTTGAAGCAATTGTTACATTTCACTATAACCTCAAAGAATCAAGGATATCAACCCTTTCTTTTCTACAATCTGTTATTTATAGACTTCTTGGCTCAGTCAAATCTTTCTCAAGAATTTCCTCGAGAGTTCCATGTAGTTGGATTCTTCGCTAGATATCACCTGCAACGGGTTCAGGTCATTGTGCTATCTTTCCTGCTCCAAAATACACCATTTAATGACCATTTATTTCTATAAATATCCCTACTACGATGTTGTTATGTTAAAATCATTGATTTCCAATCCATCGGTCATCAGTTAAATGCCTTATCAACTCTATATGTGTTTCCCTGACACTTACTCGTCGGTTCGACCTTTCTGGACTAAACATCACCTCGACTGATTCTGTATCAGTCAGCCTTTTGAATTTACAACTTTCGACTATTATGGTCATGATAGGTTGAGATGAACCTGCATCATTATTGGTTGGCATGAATCTCTTTGTACTCATGAAGAAGAAATCTACTCAAAGAACTAGGAAAATGGGTATGTGGAATTTTTCCCTTGTTAAATTGTTTTTGTCCTCAACATCCTTGATGCCATATGTGACAAACTTTTACAATGAGACCAATTTCATAAAAATGACACAACAAGAAAGTATTTTACAACTAGTAACCAACTTTTATGAATTGGTTTATCATTTCATGCAACTAAAATAATTTTAAAGGATGATTTTTTTTCAAAACATAACACATAGGTTCTCTTATGATTATTAACTCATCATTTGAATTATCTCAACAATGTCACTCTTTTATATGTGTGAAATATACATCTCTTTATTTAAAGCAATATCACCCTTAAGAATTATCTTTTAATACATGCTTTATTACCTCATTTAAACACCATAATTATATTTTAATACCTACCCTATTACCTCCTTTAACACTCATAATGTTGATACATACTATGACTCATTTTTCAAAGTAAATCAAATGCATCACAACTTATATCACAATTATACATTTTACATCTAATTCACAATTATACATTATACATCCATGTTCCATATTAAGAATTCACTTAATTTTTTTAAATTTAATTATGAAAAAATATAAATTTTCATATAATATATTATTTATGTATATATTACAATTAGGATTTTAGTTAAACATAATCATCATAAATGTGAGAGGTTTATAGTTGAAACAACTTTAAAAGATAAGTTTTTTAAGCCTTCACTCATTGGGGGTTCTAATATATGTTTGTTCAAAATATATAAGAGTTTTCAATATGCTCCACATGAAAAACATGTTTTGTTAGAGTTTATCGTATAGTGAAAAATCAAAATGGAAATTTATATGTACAAAACTAGTTGGGAAGTGAACATATATTTATACAACTATAGGAACTTGAGAAACCAATTCCTCAACAATCACTATTTACTTCTACGGTTTGGATTTTTCTCTCGCGCCTAGGGAGTTTGCATCTAAGGAGTATGTGTATGAGCCAGAACACCTTTATTTTCTGTCATATTTTCCTAGAAACTTACAGTCGAGAAACTTCCATGTAGATAGTTTTTAGGGTTGGTTCCCAAATGACTTCCATGAAGACCCTGTTTATGGGTTGGCACCAAATTTTTTCTTTGGTAGGAAAGGGGGTGTTTTTTTGTGTGGGTTTGAGAGGAAATTAGGGTATAATTCAATAGTTTTTTGTGTGACAATACTATAAAAATGGTTGATGCATAGGCCTATCACATGCCTTTAAACATCATCACCAAAGAAACTTATGGTGACACCCAACAAAAGATTATCGACACAATTAGCTTTCATCATAACTAATAAATGATCTTAAGGAATTCGTGATTTAGGATAGAATTTATTACTCCCAAAAGTGCATGGCCATATTCGTGAACCAAACCAATACTATATTCAAAGAGGTTAAGGTTTACCTTAGGGTAAATCTAGAGTCCAAGGGAACATGAGAATGGCAACACGGTATTGCCTACGTTCTTCTTCATCTTTAGAAGAGTTTAAACGGGTGCCAAATGAGGCAATGGCCTATCTTATAGAGGTATCCCAAAATTGAGCATTGGGACCATAATCCAAACGGGTTGTATCATCATGACCTTCCGTGGGAGAATGGAATGAGTTATTTCCCCGAGAAGGTTGTTGGACCGAGGGAGATGATTGTGAAGAATATCGTACTCCACTTTTCGCAACCAAAAAATTTCCCTACACAAGCTATAGGTCAAAACAAGCACACTTAAAATGATAGGAGTTCAAAAAGCCAGGTGTCTCATCAAGATTGTCAAGAAGGTGCCACTCGTGATATACCTTGAGGGTACATGCGTAGTAATCTCCCCGAATGTTGTTTTCGGTGTATGGCTCCAAACAAGATGGCCAAAGGGATTTTCTCAGATGGATAAGGTATCTTAGTGGGGTCTCCCAATATACTCAAGGTACGTGGGAGCTCGGATCGGTAGTAGTGTTGTCTAATGCATAACCGTACACAAGGGGTTTTTCGATATACAATCGAGTATGTGAAGTACATTTCTATATACCTCAAGGGTATGTGAAAGGCCATTCGATATACCGATGGTACATGGAAGAATCGCATGATTCCCGGCATGTAATGCTAACAAATAACGACAGCTCCTACGCTTAACGGTGCCTGAACACATCTATAACCTATCACTCCAATTGCTACATAAATTTTAACCTATAACTACCGTTAATTTTAAAGTGGACGCTTAGGTGAATGCATGATTTTTTGACAGAAAAATAAAACCATGTAGTATGCTAGTGCAAAATATTTCACTTTACCGTTCAATATGCCTACTTATGGGAGGGAAAGAGATTATTTTCCTTTTGTTTAAAAAACTAAAATTATTTCCAAACAATAGTTATGAACCTAAAATCAAAGACAAGCAATATTTTTCCAAACTGATTTCTCTTTTCCGAAAGAAATGAAAAGGGGAAGAATCTCTTTTCCTAAAAGAAAAACCAAAAAGCACACTATATGCAAATGCACTCTATTTTTTCAATTTTCTCAAAACATAAGCAAATCTAACTTAAAACTACCATTGTTTCTATTTTTATTGAGATAGTTCTAAATGCATAAGAGATGAAAGAACATGAAGATCTTGAAAGCTTGTAAAGCCAATCAGTAAACCAACATCCAACGCTCAATGATGATAACCTAGTCTTAGTAAAAAAAATCTTTTTTAAAGGAAGGAAAAATAAGTTTACTATGCAAACAAGAAATGAAACCTAGAAGCTAATCTAGTGTTATTCTTTTAGTCTATGTAACAGAAAAAAAAAAAGATATTTTAATAACACCCTAATCTTTCCAGAAAATAATAAATTCTTTCACAAACACAACCAACAAGCATAGAAATGGATGAACAATCAAAATACCTAATCTATATTTTGAATTTACCAATCAAATCAATCTTGAACCATAATATTTACAAGCCATAAACATCAGATTTTGTCACACAAGTCTAATAGTGCAGAACTGAAAGCAACACATATCAATTTTTTACAAAAAAAATGAGAAAAAAGGGTCTTGGAATGGTGCCTACCTGGCACCGCGCTTCTCTGGTGTTGACAGGGCGGTTCTATCCCAACACCACTTCTTTCCAACGTGATACAAGCGGTGGCACCGCGTACTGCTCACTTTGTTCAGGCGATGGCACCGCTCCTCATACACTGCACAGGTGCGGTTCCTTGTAGATGACCAAAACACAAAGAGAACGATGGATCAAGTCAGAAAAAGACTAGATCAAGGTAAATACTCCTAGATTGAGTATGAAAATAGAGCATAAAATATCGAAATGACTCAGATCTGAACAGATTGGAAGTTTCAAACCCAAATGGACTAAGTCAGAAAGTAGATCTGACTGAAGAGAGTTGAAGAAGGAGCCTGGATTCGGACAAGATTTGCAGAATGAGGAAGATCAGAACAACTGATACACTATTCCCCAGTGGAGTCGCCAGATTTGTTAGCTGGAATATTTCACCTCCTGCGGACAGCAAGGTGTTCCACTGGTATGAATGGTTCAGATCTGGAACAAATAGAGGATAGAGGTTGAAGACTCTCCCTAGACGTCGTAGATACCTGGAATGTAATGCTTCGATAGTAACCCTGTGTACCTACAATAAGCTTAAACACACAAACCCATCAAAACTGCCAGAATATAATCTACTGATCCATGTTAGTGACTAAGGAACCTAACAACATACATGTGAAATCAAACAACAACAATATATGTGGGACAAAAATTAACTTGCATTAGTATAGAAATGTGGAGAATTTTACAACCAAGCCTTAGTGTTGACATGCATCTCCATGAAACCAAACATTCTCATCCCCATAAGCTCCAATTCTAGCTCTCTATGCTCTCCAATGTCATGGGCCAAGTAATCAATCCAACAGCATAACAATAACTTCAGAGTTCTCCCCCTCAACCATGGATATGAGCTCATATTTATAAGGCTCAATGGATAGGGATGGTTGAGAGATTAGTGGATGAGGTGGCCTCTAAGATCCTAGGATGAGGGATCTCGAGCCCAACTAACCCACAATGATATGGATAAGGCAGGACATGAGGCTTATCATCTAAAATCCTCGAGAAACTTCTCTTTTTCCCTTTTTACCTAGGGTACCGCATTTCTCCTTCAATGACAGAGTGGTTCTGGTAAGAAATGCTTATGGACTAAGGGCCATAAGTGGTGGCACCGCTTGTGGACAACAAGGGATAGGAGGTGCGAATAAGATACCACTCTTGGACAACACAGGAAGCATGGTACTAAGCATTTTTTGTGAAATATTGGCAAATGCATGTGTTTCCACTCCAAGTGCTGGGATTCAGGGAAAGTAGGTATGTCAAAGGTATTATGACATGATGGTGATAGGATTTTGGTATAACACCCGGTGAGGAAGAGTAAAAGAAGTGATACTCGCAAGGTGCTCCTGAAAATTATGTAAATGATCCATAGTCGGTTGGAGGCTTCTATACATCTCCTCATTCGATGGAGGGTTAATAAAAGATGATTTGGTAGTCCCAAATTTGTAAATCTATTGACCCATATAATTTCTCCAAAAAGGAGAATTAGGGACATATTATGTCCCCTAGGTATCATCAAATGGGAAATCAATAACCCAATTTGTTGAACCAACATGACCTTCCATTGGAAAATTAAAGGAAGTATGATCCATAGGAGTTTGTTCGACCAAGGGATTATCATACGTAGTGAATTCTTCACCCATTTTTACAACTAGATTCCCTTCCACATGAGAATCAGCTATGACACCTTGCTCTATGGATTCCATTGGGATGTCTCATACAATAGGAGGAAGGTTAGGTGGTAATCCTTGGACTTTTTTGGATCATGTCAAAGCAATCTCAGCCAGATTGATGGTCACTAAAAACATAACCTAGGGTTTGAAACTAGAAACACACACAAAAATCTCTCCTACACATGCTAAAGGTCACACACAAACTTAGGTGATAAGAGGGGATGATAAAAGCTGGTTCCTTACCATTATTGTCAAGTATTTGAAACTTGCGATATACCGTAGGGTCCAACAGTAAAGCATGACAAAGAGGATTGGGACCACACCCTTTCATGAATACCTAATTACCTAGAAGGTACGTGCATAGTAGCTCCCCGAGTGCTATTCTCGGTGTATTGCACTAAAAAGATGGCCAAAAGGTTTTTCTCATATGGTTTAGGGAATCCTAGAAGGGTCTTTCAATATATGCAAGGTACATGGGAGATCAAATCCATGTTAGTGTTGTCTAATGCACAACCGTTCAAAAGGGGCCTTCTGATATACAATCAAGTACATGCAGTACATTTCTATATACCTCAAGCCTTATGTGAAATGTCGTTCAATATACCGATGGTACATGGAAGAACAACATAGTTCTCAGGATGCAGTGCAGCAAATAGAACATCAGCTCCTATGTTTTAATACGATAGAACACGTCTCTATCCTATCACTCAAGTTACTAAAAAATTTAACCTATAGCTATAGCTAATGTTAATTTTATCTTGAATGATTAGGTGAATGCATGAATTGTGGACATAAAAGCGAAACCATGCAACATGATATGCAACTTTATCACTTTATCGTTCAAAGTATGCCCTACTTATAGGAAGGAGAGAGTGATTTAATTATGTTTCAAAACAAAAAATAATTCCCAAACAGTCACACTGAACTTATCTTTCAAAAATGAAAACAAACAACAAAACTTCTAAACTGATCTTTAAATTAAGAATGAAGTGAGATCTCTTTTCCCAAAAAGAAAGACACTAGCACCAAATGGCACACGAAGAAATTTTTAACATTCTTCAAAAAATGAAAAGATCTAACTTATAAGTATGATATATTTTTTTGATGAGATAAGAGCATATAAAATAAAAAGGAAGAACATGGATGTCTTAAATCTTATGAAGCTAATCAAGGCTCCAATGATTCGTCTTTAAATACAAGTATGATCAAATCTAAAAAAAAAATCTTTGAATCAAAAGCAAAAAGTAGTATTTCATAAACTCACGAAGAACAAAAGCAAAAAGCAAAAATCAAAGCTTCCTTTTAAGTTGATCAAATGGTAAAAATATATCTAACTATACTGACTTCCAACCACTCAATTTGAAAATCAAACCTAAGCATACAAGAAGATAAACAGATGGAAGCAACCTAGCTCTTTGAACCAACACAAAATAATCCTTTAACACTTTCAGACTTTGAAATTAAGAGTCCACATCTCAAAAGTGAAGCCCAAAAAACAAACAAAACAAAACGAAAACATAACTAAGCTTTGAAATCAAAGGGTTGTCAAAACCCTACCTAGCACCGCTCGTAGAATGTTGGTGGCAGAGCGTTACTGCCTGGGCATCACCTTTTTTCCACTATGACAGAGCAGTGGCACTGCCTATTGTCCTCTCTGAATTCTTGGTGCCTCTTGTAGATGTAAAAACAAAAAAGTGGTGAAAAAGAGAAAGTTAAGTGTTTAAATGATGGCATCAAATCATGAAAATAACTGCAAAATTAAGTACATAAAGCATATGTGTTTCATATCTGAAAATATCTGGTTAAACTGAATGAAAATATCACTATAAATCTAGTATATCTGATCACTAAAAGGTTGGAGTGTAGAAATTCAAAAGTTTTGATGGCATAAGGAATTTCATAAACAGGATAAGGATCTAGGCACACAATTAACCTCACAAATAATTGTAGAGAATTAGCATAAGGAGAGAAGAAGAAGAATTAATGAACACACATTAATGGATGATCAATAAATGATAATTGATATTATTACATAGGTAATACATCCTTATAAAGGAAAAAAATTAGTTGCTAGAAGAAAACTTAAACTAGCTCATAAAGCAGGCTTACTTATTATGATAAACCCCATAGTTTCCTAAAGCACTTTCCCAAACTACCAAGCACCTCATAAATTAGCAATAGCATGTGTGAGTGATGATGAGTGAAGGAAGGACTTGTTAATCCTAGAGTATCGAGAGAAAATAATGGAGGATGGGTTGGCAACAAAATCTACCGGTTTCCTAGTTGAAACTTGACTAGCTTTACCTTATCCACACAAAATCAAGCTAAAGAAAAATAAAGCAGAATCTGCTGTAAAGCAGAGTTACCAATTCTTGATGGCCATAAAGTGGTTCAGATCAACCCAGAATCAGAAATAAATCATTCCTGGGATATAGATGGAAAGTGTTGACTCTAAGGTGGAAGTGGATGCCAACTATCTAAGCTAGTGAGTAGGAAATTAATCAAATAATGATTAATTAATTTATGAGTGCATTTATTATATTCCAACACCCCCCTTTAAGCTTGAATTTATGATGATATCTCTGAACTAATAAAAAATATATATGCATATAGGGGCCAGCAACAAGGCTATGGTCACCCTTTTACAATTTATCTTGTCCAAAGAAATGAGGAAAGAGGAAAAACCTCAAGGGGCAAATCCTCCCTCAAGAAAGGACATGAAAAATAATACCAAAAATGATGAACTGCTGGTGTTTCTACTGCTCCAAACTAAATGTTGATTTCTGGAGGAATATTCTTCTTGGGAAGAAGATAAACCTGCTCACCTAGATCAAGGACAGCTGGAGGATGGAAACTAGGACCATGTAGAACAACTGTGATCCAATGATGTGAAGGAAATACTGAAGGATATTGAGACTTATAATCAGCTCCAAGATGATGAGATGAAATGAGCTCTAGATAGGTGAAATAACTGTCCAAGTGAATGTATAATGTCTCCATATTCGTTTATATAGAGAGGATGCGTGCAAGTTATCATGTAGGAAAATAGAGAAGGCATAGGATAAAAGAATGCAATTGCATGGGATCCATGGGTTGATCTAGCTTCCAAAGAATCCAAGAGATCACATATAAGAACAATAGTAGAGTCATGGGAATATACTAGTAAAGAATACTCTATGGTAGAAGAATGTAAGGAGGAAAGGTAGTGATATTCAAAATATTCAAGGAGGCTCTGAGAATGAGTGCCAAGAACAAAGGAGGAGCTGCACAAGTGCATGGGATCAATTATGGTAAGTGGTAAGACACTAAAAGAACTTGATTTGGCTAAGAAAACATCCTGGAAGTCACTGGTTTGCTCACCATCAAGAAGAGAGGCATGCACAAAGTGTGAGACATTTGGCATATGGATCTCAGATTCCATGATAAAATACATAGAGAACAATGAATTTGTGAGTGAATCATCAATAGAAATAGAAGCTCCATTAGTCACCTCTTTTTCATCAACAAAATCAAAATAAGATGAATCAATATCTTCTACTTCAAGAGACACAGAAAAATATGGATCTTCAATATTTGCTTCTTGATTGAAAGAGGAATCATTCGAATCAAATATAGTAGTAGCAATAGGAACTGTATGAGAAACTTCTTCTTCATGATCAACTTCATCAGAGACTGTAGAGGCCGAGACATATTGATAGAGAGAAATCATTGAGGAGCTAGAGGAAATCTCCACATAGCTAGAAGAATCCTCATTGTCCTTTCCCAAAACTCTATCCACTGTTATCCAGAGATCCTTTGGGTATTCAATAGAATCAATAAGGTAGCACATGCTTGGAGAGATAGCTAGACAAATAGCTCCAATTAATCTATCAGAGTCATTCAACCAGTCACTTGGATCTTCATAAGACTATTCACCAGCTCCAGTAGATATCTCATAGCGACCTTGTTTCCTTAGATATGAAATCATCTTCAATTTTCACTCTGATAAGCTTGTGAATAGAGAAAGAAGAGAAACTGATACTCTTGAATCCCTTTGAAGTTGAACCTGCACAATAAACTTGCAAATATAAAAAGGAGGATTAATTAATGAACTCTCAAAGATCTTATATGATGTAGAGCTTTGATATCCTGTGCTCTGATACCATGTATAAATTCTAAATCCTTGATGGCATAAGGAATTTCATTAACAGGCTAAGGATCTAGGCACACAATTAACCTCACAAAGAATTGTAGAGAAAAATCATAAGCAGAGAAGAAGAATAATTAATGAACAGACATTAATGAATGATCAATAAATGATAATTGATATTATTACATAGGTAATACATCCTTATAAAGGAAAAAAAAAAGTTGCTAGAAGACAACTCAAGCTAGATCATAAAGCAGGCTTACTAATTATGATAAACCCCATAGTTGGCTAAAGCACTTTCCCAAACTACCAAGAACCTCATGAATTAGCAATAGCATATGTGAGTGATGATGAGTGAAGGAAGAACTTTCTAATCGCACAATATTGATAGAAAATAATGGAGGATGGGTTGGCAACAAAAGCTTCCAGTTTCCTGGTTGACTAGCTTTACCTTATCCACAGAAAATCAGGATAAAGAAGAATAAAGCAGAATCTACTATAAAGCACAGTTACCAATTCTGGATGGCCATAAAGTGGTCAATATCATCCCAAAATCAGAAATAAATCATTCTTGGGATATAGATGGAAAGTGTTGACTCTAAGGGGCAAGTGGATGACAACTATCCAAGCTAGTGGGTAGGAGATTAATAAAATAATGATTAATTATTTTATGAGTGGGTTTATTATATTCCAACATGGAGTTTGGAATACATAAAAGAGTTTGAAAACCAAGGAAGATCAGATGTGTTCAATGGTGTCCCCAGTATGGTCGCTAGATTTGTTGCTAGAAATTCTCACCTCTTTCTGACAATAGTTGTTTCTCTAGGTCTGAATGGTTGATATCTAGAACAAATGAGTAATAACAAGGATAGAATACTTCCGATAGAGATTGTAGATATATGGAATGATTCCTTTGGATATTCTATAAGGTGATGTAGTTGTCTCCTATGGTGATGAATCTACATGAATGTACCCACAAAAACACATAATTTAAACAAACAAGATCAAAGCGACCAGGAAATGGTCTAGAGTACTATATTAGTGACTAAGGAATCCAATAATAAAATGAATGATTGCAACATAATAAATTTTATGGGAAAGGAACCATCTTTGCACTAAAATGAAGAATAGAGATTACAATCATTGCCTTAGTGTTTTTATGCTCCTTCACATGCCATGTCATGTCCTCAAAAGCTCCAACTTGCTCCTTCTATGCTAACCCTATATTTGGCTAGAACCTTAGTGCAACAACATAACCTTTCTCTCTCCCAATCATGTGGGATGAGCCATAATTTATAGGCCTTGGGAGGATAGGGATGGTTGAGAAAATGGTGGATGAGGTGGAAGAGAGATCCTAGTAGGGGGGATCTCGAGTCTAGGTGGTCCACAAGAATAGGGATGAGGGTGCCACAAATTCTTCCTTCAAGAAGCTTCATGATTCTTCTCTTTTTATCTTTTAAAGTCAAGCACATATTTTCCCTATGTAGACAGAGTGTTACCAAGGTGGAACCACTCTTTTATCAAGGGGAATAGGCTGTGGTATCGCTTATTGTCAAGAGACAATAGGTGTTACTAAAGAGGGTAACACTTTTTCCATTAAGGAGAAAGGTTGTGGTGGACTCAAATATGGAAAATAGGAGTCTCGTCCAATGTCCAACTTCAAATTTTGGGACTTGAGGAAAATTTATGATGTTTTTGGACTCAACACATGATGTTGATGAGATTTATGTGTAACACTGAGTGGGTAATGTCCTTGTCCAGTGCCCTCAAGGTTCATAAGTGCCTCCCTACAAGATAATTCCGTAATAAAATAAATTCCATCTACGGTGAACTCCAAGGTTTCCCCTTGGAGGTCAAAGAGTCCAAGCTCGTTATCCCATAAATCCACCAAAGTCTCGAGTAGACGAACCTGGGAACACATATTCAACGTGCAGTAGAACTTCATCAAACCACATATTTTCAAATCTTACAAAGCTATGGGATCTCTCATTGCATTGTGGTCCATGTCCTCGTGCACTCATTCTCTCCATTCCAGCACCATGATTTCCTTCCAAGCAAAAATTTTCCATCATTAGATTCAATAAAAAATCCATCTCATTATCAATTTTTGAAAAAACACTATCTCGTACAGTACTCGGGATTGTGCTTTCTGCACAACACAAACCACTCGTGGGTTGAACTGCAAGAAACCCACAATTAAAAGTTGCACTCACAGGTCTAATGAAGAACACTGATGATTACCCTGGGATGCCTTTAGAGATGGTAACAAATCGCTTTAATCACCATTAATTTTAAAATTGGAATGGATGAAACGAAAAAGGAGGGAGAGAACACCAACCTGCAACTTGCGGTTTCGAATTTGGTCCACCAGATTGTCCACACTGATCAGTTGAAGTACAAAGGTAAAATTGATAAATATGGTTAAAAATTCCAAATGATATGTTTTGTTTTGATTTTGAGCTATTTATAGTAAAAATTTAAAATTTTGACCCACTTTGTATAGTTTAAAGTAAGTTTTTTATCTATGAAATAATAGCATGGTCTTTTCCTAGCTGCCACAGGTATTGGATGATCCATAAGTTAATTTGCATCGCATATAGGGTGGGATTTGGTCTTTATTGCATACTTTGCACTCACACCTTATCCTATGTTTAACCCTATGATCAATTTTCATCAATGGACTTTGGTGTATAACCACTTTTACCTCACAAAGATCATTGTTCTTTTGTGAATAGGGAATCCTTTACATGGGTAACCCTAGTTTAGAACATATTATTGCCATTTTGTACCCATGCCACAGTTGTGTTAGGTTTGTGGGAACCTTCTTAGTTGGTTTTCATGACAAAATGATCCTCATTTTGCGTCTTTTTACAAAGATACACCCTATTATAAGGATCCCCGCCCTTATAAAGTTATCTTTAGGCCCTGGTCTGATTCCTTAAAATTTACTAAACAATCGAGTAAACTTGTTCATTCAGACTCCTTAATGTAAATTGAACGATCATCTACATTGGTGATAGTTTGTCATTTTTTCGGACCATGTAGATTATTTATGAAAAAGGAACACTCTTTTTTCTTCAGAATTGATAAGAGTATCTTCAAGTATAGGGCTATATATTCTTAGGACCCAAAGGACTAAACCTATAGAAAAGGAATTCCCAATATGAGCTTTGTTTTCTATTTTTCATGCTTTGGACCTAAACATGAAAAATATTATGAGCGTACTTTATGTCTTTGTAATGCTTGCTAAACCCTAAAGAACAAAGCATCGAGTTTATTGTTGTAAGTCCCATTTTTCGTAAACAAATTGAACTTTCGTAGTGATCTTTCCTTACTTCACACTCGTTAAACTCAGGCTATATGCTACTTTTGAAGGTGTGTTGGTATGGTGATAGTTTACCCCTCTTTTGGACCTTATCAACTAAGTCCAAAAAATCTATACCTTAGTTCTTCGGAAGCTAGGAGAGTTATCTTGTGTATTTTTTTATACTTTTTTGGAATTGGGAGACTGAATTTATGAAAAAGAACCCCCATAGAGTCTTATTTGGAGTTTTCAGACACTCAAAACTATGAAAACACCAGCAAGCATCTACTAATTCAAGTTTGTAAAATTAACAAATCAGTGACATATAAATCATTATTTTCTTTCCTCTTCAAGCTTGTTAAAAATGAAGAGAGACTTGATTTGACTATCTTGAACTCATTAAAACTTAACAAGAAAGGTAAGGAAGAATTTCACTCTTTTGGTTTATAATCGATGGAAGGATGTCCTCCTTGAACAAAGAACTCTTTGAACTTCCAGATACTGATGTCTCAATTTTCCACTTCCAGTTCAGCTATCACTTCGAGTTATTACTTGTAATACCCCCTAAATTAATAATTATTAATTCTGCTAGAAAATAATTTGATTATTATTTTATTATTCTTTGATAGGAAATTCAAGAATAGAACATTTTGTAATAAAACATTCCTTATTAATAAAATATTTTGAAGTAAAACAAAAGTGGAAGTAGTTATTGAAAGAGTGTTCGCTGACCCACAAGAGGGAAATGACAAGTGGCAGAGGCCACCGAGTGAGAACTCGAGATGCAGGAGGAATCATCCCCAAAAATCAGGTCTACACCCCTAGGTGAGTTTCTAAGGAGAAAGAGGTTAATAAATGACCAAGTCCTAGGAAAAAGACTATTTAATTGTATGTCCATGAGCAGAAGAAGTCTAGCATTGGACGGGGATTAACATCTGTGTAATGCAAGAGATGGCGCATTGAAGTATTTTTCTCTTTTGTTTCAAGAAACAAACTCAAGGGTTCTGGAGCATGTAATTTGGATTCTATGGGAATTGGTTGGGAGGAACAACTTTTCCAATTTTGTTTTCTGAGCATTGGCACCAGGTTCCTACTCTGTTTTTCTTATGACTAGTTCTAGTTATAGTAGGATGTGTATCTGAAATTTTTATGTACAATTACATGTTGAGGTAGTAGGATTATGCATTTCAGTAGAACAAATATCCTTGTTTCTCTGAAGTATATTAGATCTGTATAATGTTATTACTGTAGGGCTTAATAACTCATTATGAGCGTAAGTTGGTAGAACTGGTTTTTGTTGATATAGTTTCAAATCCAATACTTGAAAAATTAGAACACATGATTCTGTATATAATGGATTGAATCCTCTGTTTCTTTTTAAAATGTATTGTGCATTCCTACTTTTAACTGGGCATTGCCTGTTCATAATGTTTCCGCTCAACCTAATTATGCTTATTGAATGTGGACTGAATCTATCATTTTGTTATAGCATAGATCTGTATTATTCATTGTGGCAGATGAAAACTATTTGTTTTACATAGAGAAAACCTTAAATCTTTGTTGTCTGAACCCGTAATCAACTTACCGTAGTTAGGGCTTGACTGTTAAAATTATGAACAAAGAAGACAGAATCGAATAAGGGTTAAGAATCATGTTAATCTTCATAATGGTTTAGCTGATAGTAAATCAAAAACCCCAAATCAAACCAGAAACCCTTAAATCTGCAATGTTAAAAAATTGATCCACAAATTTAGAATATCAACGGTCCAAATCTAATCCACAAATAGATAGACGTTTCATAGAAGTTGCAGAAGATATAATTGCGGAAGTTTAGTTATGAAAAGTTGCAAGGAAACCTGTTTTCCACAATCTGCAAGGTTAGACGTCGATCCACAAAAATAGTAGATCAATGGTTGAGATTTCATCCGCAAAGAAGATCAACGACTAATAATAGTTGTGGAGGTTTCCTTGTCGAATCTGTAAAGAATCAAATCAACGGTTGGGAATTAATCCACAATAAATCAATGGTGCTAAAACTATAAAAAAAGATTAAGTTAACATAATTTGGAGTTTTCGCGACCCACAATCTGCAATCCACATTTGTGGAATGTGTAATGCCAAAGGTGAGAAGTAGGAGATTAAGATTACGTATTTTGGAGTTTCCACGACCCGCAACCCGCAATATGCATTTACGGAATGTAGAATGTATAAGGAGGGAATTAAAATATTAAGTAGATGGAATTTGGAGTTTTTGCAACCCACAAAATGCAACTCGCATTTGCGGAATGCAGAAAGTCAAGGATTAATTTTACGAAAACAGGAGTTTCCACAACTCGCAATCCTAATCAAGTCAAGATCAACGATCAGGGTTGATTTCGCAATGAATCAAAGGTGTGGAAGGTAAGTAATTTATTTAACGTCATTTTGGATTCCTCATTGCGGAATTCAAAATGTAGAATGCAGAACACGGAATCAAAACTACGGAATGGTTATTACATAAGAACAATAACTTATCTTTTGATTTTTTGTTTGGAAATCTATTTTTCTTAGGAAAGGGTTTTCTAAGGTTAAGGAGATGATGATATTTTCATATCACCAGGGTTATGCTTTAAACTTTTTATTTGTTTGTAATACCTGAAAAAAATTGGGTATTTTATTAGTATGTCAGAATATATATGGTTATAGAATTTTTTTTATGTTTGAAATTTGAGGTATGTTACATATTCTATTAGAGCATGATTTCAACACTAGGCCTAAATAGGCTCAACACGCTACTGGTTTAGAAAACAAAAAAATAAGTCATGTTTATTTTGTCTTGAAAATTCTCTTATAGACAAGAAAGAGAAGTACAAATATATTTTGCAGGAAATATAGCAGATGCGAGAATGTCTGCAGAAGAGGAACGTCGCCCAGAACAACCTTTAAATAATAAAGAGGGTAATATAAGGGATGGAGAGTTCTAGGTAGATCTAAATGAAAGCGAGGATAATAAATTTGAATTAAAAAGGAATATGGATGAACTAAGGCCCGAATTAAGAATGGTTAAGGAAGAAAATTAACGAATGATGAAGGCTCAAGAAGAACTGAACACTATCTTGTTAGCAAAAATCCATAATGAAGAAAAATATAAGAATAAGGATTTTGAACAAGAACTACCTAAAAATTCCCCGTACAATAAATGCAAGGATAGAAAGTTGGAATTTTCCATCCATAACCATGACACTTCAAGTGAAGAGCCAGTTAAATATCACAAAAATTATCAAGAGTCAAGTGAAAGCAGTGATGGAAATAAAAAGAAAAAGTACAAACCCTATGAGGAAATGTTTAGGGAGTTCAAGAAAAATAAACCACCTATGTTTAATGGGGAAATCGAGAAGGTAGAGGAGGAAAAGGCCTGGCTGTCCAAAATGAAAAAGTACTTCCAAATATATAATTATGTAGATGAGTTGAAGGTGAAAATGGCCATCTATAATCTGACCGAAAAGGCAGATATATGGTGGCAAGACATAAAGAAAGTTATGGGTTTAAAAGAAAGGTATGTAACTTGGAAACCTTTTAAGAAATGTTTTAAAAGAAAATATTTATCTGAACAGTATTACGAAGAAAAAGCCAAGGAATTTTATGAACTAAGGTTAGGGTCCATGACAATGAAAGAACTCTATAGTAATTTCTTAAGCTTACTTTGCTATGTCCCGTACATAATTGATGAGAATCCCAAGATATAGCGGTTCCTTAGCTTCCTACCCCTCATGTTTAAAGAATGTATTGAATATGACAATACAAAGACACTAGAGGAAGTGATGAGGAAGGACAACTTCGGTTATGACCAAAAAAAGAATAAAAGAGAAAGTATACCAACTTGGAAAAATCAAAGGCTAAATAATTTTGATTCTAAAAGAAAACAAAATAAGCTCCATAAAAACATGGGAAATAATAATAGAGGGCATCAGGGTAACAATTACAAAGCTCAAGATTATGCGGTACCCTCAATTGTTTCTAATAAAAACCCAACACAAAAAGAACTCTTAAAATGATAGGAGTGTTGCGAGAAACACTACTTTAAAGATTGTCCAGCAAGGAAACAAAAGTTTAATGTTGATTCTATATAGGAAGCAGTTACAGTTGGGGATATGGCCAGGAGCATGCCTAGAATCTGTGCCACACTGGAAAATCGACAAGCAGACCACCATACTTCCATGGTCGAAATTGAAGGTATGATAAACAATCAACCTATATCTATCTTAATTGATCCAGGTGCAATCCTGAGTGATATTTCACCTATAATAGTTGATTTATGCAATTTGGTACCTGAAAATTTTGATAAGTCATGGCTAGTAGAGTTAGCCACAGGTAGAAAAATAAAGGTTACTAGTATTTTTATAAATTGTAAGATAATGTTGAATGATTTCCTTACACATGTGAATGTAAATATATTTCCTTTAGGATCTTATGACCTATTAATAGGAATGGATTGGATTGAAGAGAATTAGAGGAAATTTCAACTCAAAATGGGCCTCCTAAGGAAAATTAATAAAATAATAGTTAAAATAATAAAATAATATTTATTAATTTTGGAGGAAAAAAAGAAAAAAACTATTTTTTGTTTGTATTTTCGACATATCTCCCTATGTGTTTACTCAAATTTTGATCGGGAGAGCTCATTGGATGTAGAATTATATTCTGCATCCAACAAGTACCCACTCGGCATACTTTTGATGGACCTACAACCCCAAAAACAAGAAATACCTAAAAGAATGTGATGATGATGTCATCATCACATTTTTTCAGGTATTTCTTATTTTTGGGGTAGATGGATCTATCAAAAGTATGCCAAGTGGGTACTCGCTGGATGTAGAATTTAATTTTGCATCCAACGAGCTCTCCCGATCAAAATTTGAGTAAACACATAGAGAGATATGTCGAAAATACAAATAAAAAAAATAGTTTTTTTTATGATACCTATTCCTAAATTTATATTAATTTTTTTTTTAAGACCTATACTTATTTCAAATTTAATTCAATTTAATTGGCTAACACATGATGACATGGAATTTGAATTAGAGTTAAAAGGCCCATTTTGAGTTGAAATTTCCTCTAATTGGCTTAAATTTTTCCTAATCTATTTTGAGAAAACATTTACATGTATTGAGAATAATGGAAATATTATAAAAGTGAAAGAAATTCATAGGAAGGTAACCATCAGAGAAATATATGATCTTCAAATGAAGAGATCAGTAAGAAAAGGATGTAATTTATTCGTACTGTATATAATAAATGAAAAGGTAAACGATATGAAACCTAAACTTGAAGACATGCCCTTTTTAACGGATTTTGAATATATCATTTTGGAAGAAGTCCCTAGAATTCCTCCAAAAAGGGATATAGACTTCACAATATATCTGATACCTAGAGAGGTGGCAACATCAAAATCTCCATATCGAGTGAACAAAATCAAACTCAGAACTAAAATCACAATTACAAGAACTAATCAATAAAAAGTAAATTTGACGAAGCGTGTCTCCCTGGGGGGAACCGGTCTTTTTTGTAAAAAATAAGGACGATACACTAAGATTATGTATATATTACATGCAATTAAATAAAATGGCTATTAAAAACTGATGCCCACTTCCCCGGATAGATGATCTATTTGATTAGTTCCATGGAGAAGCTATCTTTTCAAAGATAGATTTAAAGTCAGGTTATCATTAAGTGAGAATAAAATATGAAGATATTTTTAAAACAACATTTAGGATCCGTTACAATCACCATGAGTTTTTTGTAATTCCCATTGGGTTGACAAACGCACCTGTTGCATTCATGTGTTTAATTAAAAACATCTTAAGTAACTATGTGGATAAATTTATGGTTGTATTCATTGACAACATGTTAATCTACTCTAAGAATGAATAAGAACACGAAGAACATATGAAAATGGTTTTGCAAGTATTAAGAGAACAACAACTTTATAAAAAGTTCAGTAAGTGTGACTTTTTCAAAGACAAGATTCAGTACCTTAGACACATAATGTCCAAGGATGGAATCTCAGTCGAACCAGATAAGGTAAAGACCATCATGGAGTGGCCAGTTCCTAAAATGTATATGACATCATATCATTTATGGGAATCATTGGATACTATAGGAATTTCATAGAAGGATTTTCTAATATTTCCTACCCCGTAACTTCCTTACAAAAGAAAGGATAAAGATTTGAGTGGACTAGAAAGTCCAAGGAAAGTTTTAACAAATTAAAACACCTATTAACCACCTCATTGATCTTAAAAATTGTTGATCCATTCAAGGATTTCGTCATATGTACGAATGCTTCCAATGAAGGGTTAGGTGGAGTTTTACTAGAAGAAAATTATGTTGTAGTTAATGAATCCATAAAACTAAAAGATTATGAGAAGAATTATGTGACACATGATCTAGAACTTTCTCCTATGATTCACGCCATAAAAATGTGGAGACATTATGTAAATGGGAGAATTTGCTTACTTATGTTAGACAACATAACCCTTAAATAATTATTTGATCAACATAATTTGAATGCAAGACAAGCCATATGGTTTTCCTTTCTAGGAGAGTATAACTTCGAAATAAAACATATAAAGGAAAAGGAAAATAAAGTAGTATATGCTTTAAGTCATCATGCAAAATTTTTGTGTGCAAGCAACAACTACGAATTTAACCTAGGAAATCATATTTTAAGTATTGGAAATTCTTGGTGAATATCATAATTTAAAAGAAAAGACTGCTAAAAATGAACAAGAACAAGTAAAAACAGAATTTATCTCGAACCAACAAGGACTATTCTTGTATAAATACAGGCTATATATACCGAACATAAGAGAAATTAAATTTATAGTCATGGATGAACCACATAAAATACCATACCTGAGGAATCCGGGGTACTAGAAAATGATTACCATGATCACAAATGACTTATTTTGGTCAAACGTGAAAAAGGAAGTGGTTGAATACTTAGCTTGTTTCCTTGAATGTTAGCAAGTTAATGGAGAGCATCAACATCCTACAGGATTGTTGCACCCACTACCCATTCCAGAATAGAAGTGGGAGACCATTAGTATGGATTTCATCACTGGATTGCCCAAGAATTTTAGACAACATGATTCCATCATGGTTTTGGTTGACAAATTAAGTAAAGCAACTCATTTTATACATGTCAAATCTACCTACAAAGATGTCAATATTGCATACATATTCATGAAATAAATATTGAGGTTACATGGTGTACCGAAGGTAATAGTCTCAGATAGAGATGTGAATTTTACATGTAACTTGTGGGACATTTGAAATTCTAGCTAAAGTGAGGTCAGTTGCATACCAATTAACCCTACCACCAATACTAAAGTACATAATGTGTTTCACATATCTATATTGAAGATATATGTTCATGATGTTTCTAATGTGATTGATTGGAATGTAATCTAGGTGGAACCCGAGGGAGAGATCCAAGTGAGACCGAAGAACATTCTCAATAGGAGATAAATTTTACTCCAGAACTGTACCATCAAACAGGTAAAGGTGCAGTGGAAGCACCTTAGTCCGGAAGAAGCTACTTGGCATTTGGAAAGTAATATGCAAAAGGAATATCCAGACTTATTTCAGGAGGCTGACATGGATGACTAAAGGAAAAAGTTATAACACCAAGTACGGTGTTATATTTCAAGGGGAGGTGTACGTAATACCCCATGAATTAATAATTATTAATTCTACTGGAAAATACTTTGATTATTATTTTATTATTCTTTGCTAGGAAATTCAAGAACATAACATTTTGTAATAAAACATTCCTTATTAATAAAACATTTTGAAGGAAAACATCAGTGGAAGTAGCTATTGAAATAGTGTTCTCTAACCCACAACAGGTAAATGACAAGTGGCAGAGACCACTGAGTGAGAACTCGAGATGTGGGAGGCATCATCCCTAAAAATCAAGTTTGCACTCCTAGTTGAGTTGCTAAAGAGCATGAGGGTCATAAATGACCAAATCCTAGGAAAAATACTATTTAATAGTATGTACATGAGCAACAGGAGGCTGGCATTGGATGAGGATTAACATCTATGTAATGAAAGGAATGGTGCATTAAGATATTTTTCTCTTGTGGTTCAGAGAACAGACTCGGGGGTTCTAGAGGAAGTAATTTGGTTTCTCTAGGAGTTCGTTGGGAGGAACAACTTCTCCACTTTTGTTTTCCCAACATTGGTGCCAGGTTCTTACTTTGTTTTTCTTATGACTAATTATACTTATAGTAGGATGTGTATGTAAAACAAATTTTGTATAGTTACATCTCTAGGTAGTAGGATTATGCATTTCAGTAGAACAAATATCCATGTTTATCTAAATTATATTAGATCTATACAATGTTATTATTGTAGTGATTAATAACTCATTCTGAGCATAAGTTGGTAGAACTAGTTGTTATTGATATAGTTTTGAATCCAATACTTAAAAAATTTAGAACTCATGATTTTGTATATAATGGATTCAATCCTCTGTTTCTTTTTAAAATGTACCATGCATTCCTACTTTTAATTGGGAATTGTCTGTTCATATCGTTTCCACTCAGCCTAACTACTCTTATTGAATGTGAACTGAATCTGTAATGTTGTTATAACATAGATATGTATTATTCCTTGTCACAGATGAAATTTTTTTGTTTTACACAGAGGAAACCTTAAATTTTTGCCATCTAAACCCCTAATCAACTTAGCACAATTAGGGATTGACTGTTAAAATTATGAACAAAGAATATTGAATCAAAGAAGGGTTAAGAATCAAGTTAATATTCAAAATGGTTTAGCTGGAAGTAAATCAAAAACCTGAAATCAAACCAGAAATCCTTGAATATGCAAAGTTAAAATGTCGATCCACAAATTTAGAAGATCAACGATCCAAACCTAATCTGCAACTTAGATGGACAATTCACAGAAGTTGAGGAAGACAAAATTGTGGAAGTGTAGTTTCAAAAATTTGTAAGGAAACCCACTTTCCGCAATCCGTAAGGTTAGACATTGATCCACAAAATAATAGATCAACGGTTGATATTGCATCCACAAAGAAGATCAACGATTGACAATAGTCATGGAGGTTTCCTTGTGGAATCTGCAAAGAATCAGATCAACAGTCGGGACTTAAGCCGCAATAAATCAACGGTGCGAAAAGTATAAAAAAATATTAAGTTAACAGAATTTGGAGTTTTCACGACTTAAAACCGTAATCCACATTTGTAGAATGTGCGAAGTAAAAGATTAAGATCGCAGATTTTGGATTTTTCGTGACCCACAACCTGCAATCCACATTTGTGAAATGTGAAATTCATAAGGAGAGAAGTAAAATATTGAGTAGACAAAATTTGGAGTTTCCGCATCCCGAAAACCTCAATCCACAATCCGTAAGGTTAGACATCAATCCACAAAAATAGTAGATCAACGGTTGATATTGCATCCGCAAAGAAGATCAATGATTGATAATAGTCATAGAGGTTTCCTTGTGGAATATGCAAAGAATCATATCGATAGTCAGGACTTAAGCCGCAATAAATCAACGGTGTGAAAAGTATAAAAAAATATTAAGTTAACAGAATTTTAGTTTCAAAATTGCGGAAGTTTAGTTTCAAAAATTTGTAAGGAAACCCACTTTCCGCAATCCGTAAGGTTAGACATCGATCCACAAAAATAGTAGATCAACGATTGATAATAGTCACGGAGGTTTCCTTGTGGAATCTGCAAAGAATCAGATCAACAGTCGAGACTTAAGCCGCAATAAATCAACGGTGCAAAAAGTATAAAAAAATATTAAGTTAACATAATTTGGAGTTTTCACGACTTGAAACCATAATCCGCATTTGTAGAATACGTGAAGTAAAAGATTAATATCACGGATTTTGGATTTTTCGTGACCCGCGACCTGCAATCCACCTTTGTGAAATGTGAAATTCATAAGGAGAGAAGTAAAATATTAAGTAGACAAAATTTGGAGTTTCCGCATCCCACAAACCTCAATCCGCATTTGCGAAATGTAGAACACAGAATGTGACAACTCAAGGATTCATTTAATGAAAACTAGAGTTTCCACAACCCGCAATCCTCATCAATTCAAGATCGATGGTCATGGTTGATTCTGAAAGGAATCAACAGTGCAAAAAATAAATGATTTATTTAACAGAAGTTTTGATTCTACATTCTACATTGTAGAATGTGGAACAAGGAATCTGGAATGCATAATCATAACTGTGAAATGGTTCTTCTGAAAGAACAGTAACTTAGATTTTTAGTTTTTGTTTGGAAATCTATTTTCTTGGGAAAGGATTTTATAAGGTTAAGGAGATGATGATCTTTTCATATGACCAAAGTTAGGATTTAAACTCTCTATTTGTTTGTAAATGCCTAAAAAAGTTAGGTATTTTATGAGTATATCTAAAGATATATGGTTATAGATTTTTTTTTTTGAAATGTGAGGTTTGTTACATTACTCCTCCACATGTCCTTTATACATGGGGAATATGATCATGTATCCTACATGACATCTAAGTCTAGTTTTTCTATCTGAAAGACTAAGGCTTCCTTGGGTCATCTTTGTGTCACGTTCACTATTCAAGGATATTTACCTCTATCTGGTCATATTGATTCCCATCATTATCATCTCTGAGAATTCTTTATGTCTACCTTCCCTCATTCAGTATTTTAGTTCCTCTTGTGATATTTTGAAGGATTCTTTTCCTTCCTCCTCGCACTACGGTTTCTCATTGGCGTCTCCTAAAGAAGAATACCTAAAGTTTTGAACATGGTACCTTAGGATTCACTATCCATATTTGTGAACTCCTTTGCTTCAGTTTTCAACATCACTTAGTCACTAAAAATCTAATGAATTCCTTCCATGTTCGACTTCATCTTACATATTCACATGGTAGGAGTTTTATCAGTTACCATGGATTTGGACGAAGACCTTGGGTTATAGTTCTATAACCCGAGTTGTGCAAGATTGTGTTATGTTCTGCAACACTACTTCAGATTTTGAAGGCTCGGCATTATATATTGTAGCTTTTATCCACCATTGTAATACATACATGGCCCTATTTCCCATACTATATGATGTAATAAAATATTGTAAAGGAGCTAGTGTTCCACTTTATTGAACATCGCATCCTCAGAAATAATTTTGTACATGACTTTGATCTGTCTATTTCAGGTACCTCTCTGTAGCTTTGGTAACTGAGTTCTCCTAGAATAAATATTGTAATGTATTTCGACCATCATTTCCCTCTGACCTCATACATTCGATGGCATCTGTTATCCTATAAAATAGAACTTCTCTGCTCGAGTACTAACATTCAATGTGTCAGTACACAAAAGGACACCACGGATTGAAGTAACCAAAAACATATAGATGACCATGTGCATTGATAAGTCTTGATACTGCAATTCTTGCCCATGTTTTATAAAGATATTAAGGTGTAATCACAACTATTGACATTGCAGCTCATGATCCACTCACAAGTATCCATATATACAACCCACAATTACATGATCACACTTTGCACTCGCGGGTTTCCTTCATAAATGTCACAGTTCACTTGCGACTTTCCAGTATTAGTACCTGCGATTACCCTAAGCCAAAATTTAAAAATAAAAACATGTTTAGTTAGAGACAATTGTTCTTGTAATCATAACATTTCCAACTTCCCTGACCATATAAACCTTCGTAACTCCTCCTATTCATAAATTATAAATAGAGGGTAGAGGTTGAGGTTAGGATATATCAAAATGAGAGAAAGGTTATGCTGGAGGAATACCCTTGGAGATTTGGAGCATCATAACACAATTCCTTGGCTAGAAGAGGAGGACTTGTATTAGATTAAGGTTGTATATTTCATCATATCAATAAAGAGAGATTTTCTTCCAAATTGGTGCACTAATGTTCTTATGTGTTATGATTCATGAATTATATTTATGTCTTATTTCAATCATAATATTTCATTAATTTATTATATAACATCTAATATTCTACATGAAGGCATCTATCTCTATTGCAAGTGTGAAGATCCCTTGAAGTTGCTTTGAAAATTTGGATTGAAGAAGGAAAGCTAGGACCAACCTTCCTAAATAAGGTACACTAGTTTTATGCCCTATTTTTCTCTCAAATTTCTAGAGAGATGTATGTCTTCAAGTTTCATTTTGGTATCTTGGTGACCTTTGACCCTTATATCATAAGCTAGATTTTCCCTTAACAACAAACCTTATGAAATATTTTGGTCCAGATATGTCACTACACTCAGTGCCACTTTTCTATATTTACCCTTATACTGGTATATACATGAGAAATTTTTTTTCATATTTGGCATCTAATGGTTTGGATTTACATGATTATATATGAATTTTTTTTAATCAAAATTTAAATATTTTATCTAAATTTTGGTCAACCAATTTTTTGTTTGCCATTTTCCAGTCCCATTTTAGGTCTAGGTTTTGGGTTCAACTGGTTCAATTGATCCTAATAAAATTTCTAGGTATGTGATTTATAGCGTATAACTCATATTTCATCATACCTACCAAATTCTCACTTCAACTATCAGTTGAAACATCATGTTGATCATTCTACAACAAAAGAAAGTTGCTCTAAATGTTTAAAACAATAATGTTTGTATGCTCCTTATAGCCACATTTTTTTGTGAAAAGAGTTTCTCATATTTTAATGTATCATGACATAATAAAAATCAATTGGGAGTAAAAGTACATAAATACATCTTTTTAACTTGCATTTCATATTTCTCATTCCTAGCAGTATATTTATCATATCCTCCATAAGATATGTGTCATGGAAGAAAGAATCATGAAAATATTCAAAAAATTATCAACTGCTAGTAAAAACAAGGAACAAGCTCATTGAGAAAGAACCTAATGTTAACTTCCAATCAGTAGTAGAAAATAAGTATAAAATGTGACTCTAATGAACCAACATTTCAACAAAATAATAAAATTATATTATCTAAATGCATCCTACCTCGTGTTTACCAGTTGTTTAGTTCTATGTTATGTTTTCATAACTATTGTCATCCCACACAACTTAGTCAAAAGTGAATTTACGTTTAAACTCGTAAGGAAATCGAACTGAGTAACCGTTTTGGTGTTTTGGCATTTTACAGAAGGAATTTTCTAACTTGTCTCTCAACAATGCATACATGTTTCTTACACAACCAAATATTATGAAATAGAGGGAAGGACATCCCTTTGCTCCACTTGAAGGGAATACAACTATAAGCGATCTGTAGTATATGATAATTATATTATTGTTAAACATAGATCCACTTGTTCATAGGGTCATGATTTAGTGGAGGTCACTGCATTAATGAACCAAGTTCAAACACCAACATGATAGAAGCCTAGATTATAAGTTGGAAAAGTTCAATAGGATTCTTATGCACCATTTATTCAATTTTAAAAAAACATATATCCACTTATTGTTATATATGAAATGCTTTCACACACTCACAAATAATAAGCAGGTTACCTCTACCACAATTCCTCATGAGGATTGGTCATCGAATACCTCTTGGTATGGAAAAATGTGCATGGGTATCATATTATGTAGATTGTGTGTGTTTTACTGAAGAATAATAATTTTTTCCATGTACTTTCCTCAATTGTTTGAATTTCCATTTATATGTATCTCTTTCTATAGATTCAATAACTTTAGAGTGCATTTCGAAATTGGGTAAAATGATCACTTCACCTATCAAGTTGCTCAGAACATTAACTAAAAATCATTTGGAAAAACATTCTCTATAATGGAGAGCAAACATGGCATAATATAGTAGTAGTTCAATTCTTAATCAAATGTAATTACTTAGATGAAGAAGTTTTGCTAAAGAAATATTAATTAAATAGCATCAAAGTTTCTTAGAAGGATTTCCTAGTGTAAGGATATTTAAATGTTAACTGCCAAGGAAAAGAGTGGGCATTATTTTTCCATAATTCATCTTTTTCATTAATTTTTAGTTTAGAAAAGACCACTTGTCATGGTGACCCATGCATATGTGTAACATAATATTCAGAGTGTGTTCTTTACTAAAGAACAATAGTGTTTTCTATGTATTTTCTTTAATTTTTTGAAATCCCATATTTTTTGTTGGTATCAATGATTTTAGGACATTTGTTGAAGAAAATATTAAGAGGTTTGATTCTCTATCAAGTTTCAACCATCAAAGGAGGAAGTTAACTACAACCCATATAAGTCACATGAAACGAAGACATAGTACATGGAGGACACGATTGCCCCAACTGTACTAGGTTCATCTATAAGTTGTACCTCTTGAGGACAGTTGATGGTGATTCAATTACAAATCACTTTGTCAAACTTTAAAATTTTATAGGTGATAAAATGGAAAATATGCATTTGATTGATGTTTTCCATAATGGTTTACCATAGTGGTCTAACATAATCATTGCAAATCATATTTTATCATCTAAAATATAAAGATTGGCATTTTATAAACTTGGAGAATTGTTTTAGAAAGATCAAAGGATGTATCTATACAAAAATTATGGAAAATATGTCCATGTGTCTGAAACAAAGAAAAATGAAGGAAGATAGTGATCTACCTATGAAATTACTATCTCTTCTTTGAGATCTAGATTGATATGACCTTATATAGCTATAGAGGAAATTTTTGTGTAAAATGAGTAACTTTGTCTGCAATTCCATTATCCATATTCCACAAATTCTACCACACTACAATATACTACCAATTTAGACCAAACTCAAATTCCTACAATGAACATGATATTCAATGTTTACAACAAATATCATACATGGCCATAGAGATGAGCAATATGAGAGAATTGTAATAAATATAATTATCTACATTATACTAAAATATGAATGAGTAAATCAATATTAGCATCATGATACAAAGTCTACCACTACAGTAATATGCTTTCATGTACTCTATTTTCCATTTCTATTCATGTACTCTATTTTCCATTTCTATTTAGTTTAATTAATACTATAATAAAAAAAATTAAAATGACTTACAAACCCTTGGATGTTTTATGGTTGTCATGGTATGATATTCATTTAATGTTGATTCTATATACATCCTCTAGTAGTCGATCTACTATAACCGAATTAGGTATAAACAAAAATAATTAACAATAATTTTTATGACTAAATAATAATTACATAAATTAAAATGCATTTCAATGTGTACGAGACTCTAAAAATACCAGGTTTGATGAATACCTGAATGAGATCCTATTCATTTTGAGAATAATTACTCTCTACATAACATGAACCACCTCGTGAAGTTGGAAGCTATTATTTCCACCCACATCCCCCCCACCCCCCCACCCGCTACATCTATCTCAATTCCCCAATCCCCAATATATATACTAAAAAATAATTGAAAGTTACGTAGTAAGAGTCATACATCACCTTTAAGATCCATTTATTTATGTCACTATTGAGGTTGGTAAAGAATATGGAAATATTGTGTATGATTAATAAGAACTTAGAACTAATAGTACATGCCATGTTGATGATTTTGATCTCAATCACATTAGAGGTTTCCATCCACTTCACTTTTTCCTCTTGACTAGAACAATATACATGGGATGAAATGTTGTTTCCTTTTTACTATGTTACCTGATTCAGTAGTTTGTATATGAGGTGTATTTAAGTGTGATTTAAGTTAGCAGAAGGATTCCTAGAACAATTAAAATGTTATTTCAAATCATAATTAGGGTTAGCTTGACCCTTACTAGGAAAAGAGAAAAAGATTTCATGTAAAACTTGAGGTCATCCCTACCTTTTTATATGAAAAATTCAAGTCATTTAAGGTTGGCCCTATTTTAACTTTGGGAAACCAATATAAATAAACATAAATTCCCTTAAATGGTCAATACATGTGCCTATCCCTTCAATATTATGATCGTTCCTTACGTTTCAAATCTTGCTACTTAAATTAAGGATGACAACCAAAAAATCATTAATAAAAGTTGTAGAAAATTATGTTTTATGTCCATCAAACATATCTGTAAAGTTTATGACCCCTATTATTGACCCCTATTATTGATTATGTATCTCCAATAAAACAAATTGAAGGGATATCCATAGCTTCCAATTGAATTCAAAAAACATTATGATTTGTCCTACAAAAAATGGACATTAATAGCAACAACCTTATACTACTTGACCATATTCTTTGATAGACATTAGGACCTTGTTTTGGGCTTCAATAAAGGAGATTTTACCATAGAAAAGACATAGGTATAGGTTGGTAAACAATGATTCCATATATACATAACACTTTTCTTTGAACAATTTAGAAGCTATTATTGTTGTTTCAAACTCATTTACAATGGACAGTGTTTTTATCATTATGGAGCAAAATGTTTTAGCAGAATTAAGGATAGTCTTTAGTTCCCTAACAAGTAGAAAAATAATCAACTTCAAGGGAATTTCAGTAATCCTTTTCATGACACATTTTTAATATGATGGTTCATAAGTAAACTTAATTTTAGTAAGTCGATACAATTTTAATAACTATGTATATATTTTAAAATTAAGAAATATTAGCTAGTAATGTTTCTCTTAAAATAAATAAACTAATGTTAATTGTGATATTTAATCAAAATGCATTGATCAATCCCGTGTGGCATTGAAAAGTTGGTGAATGGATGTTTTTTTAAGGCACTCCTTGTGTAAGATCAACAGTTTGAATACCCAATCCTACTTGTGCGCCATGTTTCAGTCCCCATTGAGGCACCTAGGGGTATAGTGGTAGTGACATCGAATACCTAGACCCTATGTCATGCGAGTATTATCCCAAACTTTTGTTATTTATTCCCTAATGAAAAACAAATTCATTGATCAAGACTATTTCTTTTCAAACTAGCTTATACACAAGCATTTCCAAAAAAGATGAACCTTTCTCATAATTAAAACCTTAAACTATATCACTAGTTAATTTTATGTTTAATATTAAACCTATGCCCACTGAGAATGATATGAAATGGACATTAACAAAATGACCCTTGTGAGTAAATGGCATATACAACCAATAAATTAAAGAAAAAACTCACCAATAGACATATATACATGAAAGAGTCATGTTATCACTCCAGGAAACTACCTAGGGTTATAAGCTAGGTATGCCTCGTAACTTAAGAAATTATGTTTTTGTGTTTTTGTAAAGGTGGTTCAATGGGACAACTCAATCCGAGTATGGCATTCAGACATTCAGAATGGTAAACAAATAAAACAGTGCTCTCAAGAGTTGATTAATCAGCAGATAACTTTAAAGATGGATGAAGAAAAGAATGTAACTAAACCAGTACAGAGTAGGGTTCAAGAGACATCCAAGAAACTAATATCAGGCTATGAGCTAAACAATGGAAAAGCAACCATTCAAAGCTAGACGACACAGATAATAGTGAAAAGGAATATGGAAAGCTGACATCAAAACTGAAAGAAACCTATGATCTATATTAGCATAAAGAAGACTGAGTACAATAGCAGATTACTCTATCCAAAATTGAACCACCAGCTCAGTCTCAGTACTTAGGCTTTATAGCCTTTACAAAATAGTCTACAGATCCTAAAAACATGGATCTGTTGAGTTAACTAAAACACTAACTGGACAGTAAATGCAAAAAGATAGGGACTGATCCCTAAAATCAAGGAAATGACAATGAGTTAGTCTTCTTTCTAGTGCTCGATGGTTGATGAAGTGAAGTTAGCCTCCCAAGCCTCAGTGGCTTTGATTAGGTACGTGCAGACTCGACCTAGCTGATGTGGCAGTCGATCCCAGAACTGTTGCCTTAAAAGGATGCTAAAATATAGAAACCAACCCACTTTGACTTTCATTTTTCACAAACCTCCTGTAGATAATGGTAGCATAATTCATAACTTGCTTATTCTGCTCGGCCTCCCGCCATTCCAACTAGAAAATCCGCGATCTGGGCAAAAACTTAAGCGATCTGTGAAAACAGGCTTTCGGCAGCTAAGCCTTCTGCCAGTTTCACACGTTAGCTGCCGAAAGTCAGCCTTTTCGGCAGCTAATGAGCTCTTGGAGGCTCGCCTAAGATGCCGAAACCTGTAGAATTCCTAAAAAAAATTCCTTTGGAAAAAATCAATTTTCTCAGCCGTCCAATGTCCATTTTGCATGTTCAAATAGTCGATTTTGATCTACAGATCATAATCTATCTACTAGTGATTTCATATTGGAATTTAGGTCTCGAGAAGGCCGTCGAAATTTCCCCACAAAATCACATGATTTCAACAGAAAATTCCTCCAATCCTTTGTTACAGGTCTGTGTTATTAATATTTCACCGAGTTCCTCTCATTGGAAGCAGAAGGTTAGCTACTTTCTCGGTTGATTAAAGATATCCTTCATTTCAAGTCTCAATTATTAGCAAAGGCATATTGCAACAGACACATGGCATAGCAACTGGAGTTTTAACCCGAGATTGTAGGAATGAGGCGTTTTAGTCAAACTGATTTCATGGCTGAAATTTAGGAATCAAATCATGAACGTTTAACCATAGACTTGAGTTATTAGATGTGACAGAGAATAGTATGAGATCATAGGCATAGATGTTTTAGAAACTGAGACTTGTAATGATACTCATAGCTCCAAGACTGACAGATGACTTCTTCCAGCTAAAAATCAGGGATACTAATAGACCATTCTTTAAGCACTCGGCTAGGATTCGAAATGGGAAGAAGTTTTTTCAACATACCAAGCATTCGAGTAAACTCCAGCTTATGAGAGAGACTCAGCCAGTCATGACATAAGAAAATATTCTGTGGCAGACAATAGAGGAACCTCTTGCCGAAATCACAGAGTTTAAATTAAATGTTGACTCCCCCTTTCTCTCTGAATCCCGCTCTGATGAAAACCACCTTTGAACTGATGCTCTGCTCTGATGAAAACCACCTAGCTGAAACAGTAACTTCAACTGCGCGAAAACATGAAAACACTCCGGGACCTTGGCTTTGTTTGGAACGTTTGAGAAATTAGATGCCAATTCAAATGAGCCTAGCAAGAGACCATGCTCCATTATGATGTTATCCATCTTGTACGTGATCCTCAGAATGTCATCATGTGAATTGTACGGTTATGAGGTCGATCTCATGAAAGTGAGTGTCATTTGTACGATCTGAAGAGAACTGACCATCATACCTCATGTTGTTCATTTTTGGCAGCTAAAGTAATTTTGACAGACCGTCTTAGCTGCCGAAATAGGCCTGTTTCGGCAGCTAACTAAACTTCCACAGACTTAGTTAAATCCGAAAGCTGAAAATTTTGATTTTGAAGGCCAAGACTCAAAGAAATAAATTTTTTTTTATCCATTCTATCATCCAAAATGACGATGGTCAATTTGGGAGATAACATCTGGCTCCTACTCAAGGATGGAATCCTCCCAGTGAGGTTCCGAAGAATCCCAGAACCAAGTAGTTCTAGTAGCCTTTAGCATTGGGCATGGAGTCATCAAGTCTTTAACACTGATCCCTCTGCAAACCTATATCCCACCTGTAGCTTACATCCAGCCTGCTCTGCTTATTCAAGAACTGAACAAAATTGAAAAAGGGCTAACTGCTCATATGGCGAGCTTATTTCTCTACCTACCCCTACACTAACCAACTGTACTGCCTTTTATCAAATGAAGTGATGCTTCCAATGAAGCCATGTAAGGAACTTTTTTAATGCCATCATGCTAGATCTTGACCCGAGAAACAATGGAGACCATTTCATGCAGAAAAGAGGTTTGAACAGATGATAAAGACAATCTTCTTCTGGAAGAAAAATTTTAAGATCTATACTACTCATAGACTCTAAATAGTCAGCAAAAGGATCATCAAAATCACAATGAAATACCTCTTGGAGCTGCTGCTCCAACTGACTGTGTTGCAGCTGCTCTTCTTTTCCTTCACAATCTTCAATGCCAAATGTAGACTGCTTGATCTCTGCTAGCTTGCTTGTAGTCTTCCTGTAGCCCAGACACACTGGCAAGCTAAGGAAATCTGAAATCTCCAGGTTCTTTGAAAATTATAGGTCAATGAAAACTGCCACTGGATCCTTAAAAGGAAGATAAGTAACATGCTGCTCCTCGGAAAACAGCTGCACATCTATGGCAGCCTCATGCTCAGCCATGATTGTTTCTCTACAAGAGGACTGATCATCTTCTTGTCTTCTTGAAATTAGTGATTGATCATCAAAGATGGTAACTTCCTCCTCAGACAAATGTACACAAGATGGTGACATAATAGGCTTGACATCATGTGAATTTTGATCAGCTGAAAATATGTAATTGTCTATATCATCATTAGTTACCATAGGCTCTTCTTGATTTGCAAACTAGTCATAAAATTCATAGCCATACCTGTCTTTGGAATACTCTGCACACACTGAAAAAACTGATTCTGAATCTGAAATGCACTCACCCTCAGGCTGCTGGTCCAAATCTGTTTCATACCCACTGCTTTCATACTCGAAATCTGAAATGTCATGACTATCTACTTGCACATATGTTTGCAGATTTTTAGAGTCAGCCTGCATTCTGATCCACCTAGATGCATGGATGTTTTCCTCTACCTTTTGCGCATCCTCAAACAACTGAGTTAATGATGAATATTCCCTTTCTAGCAGAATAAGGGCGAGTTCTAAATGAATACACATAACATAGTGTATCATAGCAGTTGTTTCTATAGGTCGGATCTCCAAAGGCATGTCATGATACATGCTGTTAAACCTTCTGTTAAAAACAGACAAGGCTTCACCCTGCTCTCGTTCCAAAGCATAGAAATCAGCAAGATAAGAATCTAGAGACTTGTATTTGCCCCAATACTTCAGGAAAGCATTAGAGAACTCGGTCCAAGAGCGAACTGAATCAGCTCTCAGGCTTTTAAACCATGTAGCAGCATCTTTGATCAGAGACTTGGAGAAATATCTCATGACCACATCTTCATGAACAAGCTGAAAACGATCAACAAAATCCAAAAAGGATTCCACGTGTTCCTCGGCTGAAGTTTGATTTTCTCTAGAAAACCAAGGGAGATATTCATAACAATCATCAGGATAAGGATGAAGAAGAAGGGGCAGCTTTAAAGGCTTGAACATATTCATCCAGATCTTAACTTGAAAGGCTGTGGGCTAATCATGAGAGTTAACGAGTTCATGACAAGGTTCTGAAATTATGACAAGAGGGGCTGAGATCTGTACAGGGTCTGAAACAATTTCTATACTTTCAAGGTCACATGGCTGATCAGATTCTAAAGGCAACGAAATGCAGTAGTCATCTTTGTGAATGGTCTGAGGTAAAGCTACCGAATCTACATCTACAATGCAGGGCTATAGGCTTTCCTCTTCTAAAGATGAATATATACAAGAAGGATGATGATTTTTTGAATATACAAAATAGAAAATAATTCTCTTTACACGCGAAGGGAAAAGAATGAAAGAGGTAATAAAGAACAACAACAGTTCATGAAGCAAACTAATGAACTGATACCTGGACTTTCATTTGAGCTTCTTCATATTTTATCAACAGGATCCTCCCCAGTGGAGTCTTTGAACGTGGAGTCGCCAGATATATGCTTACAACCAATATAATGTTCAGCCTTTGTCTATCATCAAAAACTAAAACTATGTCATCTCCCAGGGAAGCTTGCTTCACTCTCCGTTCCCCGGCAACGGCGCCAATTTGTTATCACTCCAGGAAACCACCTAGGGTTATAAGCTAGGTATGCCTGGTAACTTAAGAAATTATGTTTTTGTGTTTTTGTAAAGGTGGATCAATGGGACAACTCAATCCGAGTATGGCATTCAGACATTCAGAATGTTAAACAAATAAAACAGTGCTCTCAAGAGTTGATTAATCAGCAGATAACTTTAAAGATGGATGAAGAAAAGAATGTAACTAAACCAGTACAGAGTAGGGTTCAAGAGACATCCAAGAAACTAATATCAGGCTATGAGCTAAACAATGGAAAAGCAACCATTCAAAGCTAGACAGCACAGATAATAGTGAAAAGGAATATGGAAAGCTGACATCAAAACTGAAAGAAACATGTGATCTGTATTAGCATAAAGAAGACTGAGTACAATAGCAGATTACTCTATCCAAAATCGAACCACCAGCTCAGTCTCAGTACTTAGGCTTTATAGCCTTTACAAAATAGTCTACAGATCCTAAAAACATGGATCTGTTGAGTTAACTAAAACACTAACTGGACAGTAAATGCAAAAAGATAGGGACTGATCCCTAAAATCAAGGAAATGACAATGAGTTGGTCTTCTTTCTAGTGCTCGATGGTTGATGAAGTGAAGTTAGCCTCCCAAGCCTCGGTGGCTTTGATTAGGTACGTGCAGACTCGACCTAGCTGATGTGGCAGTCGATCCCAGAACTGTTGCCTTAAAAAGATGCTAAAATATAGAAACCAACCCACTTTGACTTTCATTTTTCACAAACCTCCTGTAGATAATGGTAGCATAATTCATAACTTGCTTATTCTGCTTGGCCTCCCGCCATTCCAACTAGAAAATCCGCGATCTGGGAAAAAACTTAAGCGATCTGTGAAAACAGGCTTTCGGCAGCTAAGCCTTCTGCCAGTTTCACGCGTTACCTGCCGAAATTCAGCCTTTTCGGTAGCTAATGAGCTCTTGGAGGCTCGCCTAAGCTGCCGAAACCTGTAGAATTCCTAAAAAAACTGCCTTTGGAAAAAATCAATTTTCTCAGCCGTTCGATGTCCATTTTGCATGTTCAAATAGTCGATTTTGATCTAAAGATCATAAGCTATCTACTGGTGCTTTCATATTTGAATTTAGGGCTCGGTAAGGCTATCGAAATTGCCCCACAAAATCACATGATTTCAGCAGAAAATTCCTCCAATCCTTTGTTACAGGTCTGTGTTATTAATATTTTGCCGAGTTCCTCTCATTGGAAGTAGAAGGTTAGCTACTTTCTCGGTTGATTAAAGTCTCAGTTATTAGCAAAGGCATATTGCAATAGACACATGGCATAGCAACTGGAGTTTTAACCTGAGATTGTAGGAATGAGGCGTTTTAGTCGAACTGATTTCGTGGCTGAAATTTAGGAATCAAATCATGAACGTTTAACCATAGACTTGAGTTATTAGATGTGACAGAGAACAGTATGAGATCATAGGCATAGATGTTTTAGAAATTGAGACTTGTAATGATACTCACAGCTCCAAGACTGACAGATGACTTCTTCCAGCTAAAAATCAGGGATACTAACAGACCATTCTTTAAGCACTCGGCTAGGATTCGAAATGGGAAGAAGTTTTTTCAACATACCAAGCATTCGAGTAAACTCCAGCTTATGAGAGAGACTCAGCCAGTCATGACATAAGAAAATATTCTGTGGCAGACAATAGAGGAACCTCTTGCCGAAATCATGAAGTTTAAATTAAATGTTGACTCCCCCTTTCTCTCTAAATCCCGCTCTGATGAAAACCACCTGTGAACTGATGCTCTGCTCTGATGAAAACCACCTGGCTGAAACAGTAACTTCAACTGCGCGAAAACATGAAAACACTCCGGGACCTTGGCTTTGTTTGGAACGTTTGAGAAATTAGATGCCAATTCAAATGAGCCTAGCAAGAGACCATGCTCCATTATGATGTTATCCATCTTGTACGTGATCCTCAGAATGTCATCATGTGAATTGTACGGTTATGAGGTCGATCTCATGAAAGTGAGTGTCATTTGTATGATCTGAAGAGAACTGACCATCATACCTCATGTTGTTCATTTTCGGCAGCTAAAGTAATTTTGACAGACCGTCTTAGCTGCCGAAATAGGCCTGTTTCGGCAGCTAACTAAACTTCCACAGACTTAGTTAAATCCAAAAGCTGAAAATTTTGATTTTGAAGGCCAAGACTCAAAGAAATAAAATTTTTTTACCCATTCTATCATCCAAAATGACGGTGGTCAATTTGGGAGATAACAAGTCAATTTTACAATAAAGGAATAGTAATTAGGGGAGGTTTGAGGTAAAAAATGGGCCTCAAAACAAAAATTGTACCATTAAATTTCACTTTATAAGAACCAATAGGATTTAATATGATGATTTCAATCATAAGAGTAAAATTTGTAAAACGAAATGGTGGGAAAAAGAAAAATCTACTTTTTCTTATTGTATTTTTGACAGATCTGCTTATCGTTACACCCGAATTTCAAGTTTTGGGACTCGTTGTATGTGGAATTTAATTCCGCATCTGACCTATACAAGCACTGCATACTTTCGAGCTACCCACGACATCCAAAAATGAATAATTCAATAAAAAAAAATGTATTTTAATATTAAAATATGTTTTTTATTATTGAAATCTTCATTTTTGGATGTCGTGGGTACCTCAAAAGTATGCAGTGTGGGTATGGGTTGGATGCAGAATTAAATTTTGAATCTGACGAGCCCCAAACTCAAAATATGGGTGAAATGATAAGGAGATATGTCAAAAATACGATAAGAAAAAGTAGTTTTTCTTTTTCCTCTCCAAAATTTAGAAATTTTATTTTATTATTATAACTAGTATTTTTTTATTTCCCTTATGAGATCCATTTTAGACCAAAAAACTCTCATTAGTAATCTAATTATTAATATTTTTCCCACTCTCTAAATAACAACATCCACAATTTGTTTGAAGATGTATGGAACTCAATTGATACCCTTAGAAACTCAAAATTGTTTGCATTGAACTCAAAACCACCCATGGTATGCCACCCAGAGATGTAACTCTCATTGCCTCTTGCTATAGGATTGAGCCTTAACCATTGAATCCTAGGGAATAAGGTGTCACAACAAATTTTAATACAATCCATAGTATTTTTTAGTAGTGATTTATCCCTAAAGAATTATATGAAATGAATCATAAACAAATTGACTATTTATCATGTAATCAATGTGTTTAATGAATTTTTTTTATAAAATTTCATACTACTAATAAATCTCTTAATATCTACATATGAAGCTGAAACTAGGCATTGTGACAAGGCATGGGTCAACAATAATACCTAGTGTATTAATGAGAAACTCTAGATATTCGATTGAGGTTTGTCTAAATAAATACTCCTTCTTTTTTCTACATCTTTCTTTGGCATGGAGATTCTAAAACTATTTTGACATGTTGTAGATGAAATTTCCTAAGTGCAATTGAAGATCAAGACGTGTTCAAGGTAGATTACCACAAATTGGATAAGGTTTGGGTGAAATATATCATTTATGAGACACATAACTATAGAATAGGAATTGGACATGCCGTAAGTTATTACACGACTCATAAAGTTAAACAAAATGTTTCAAAGGTATTTTTCCAGTTTCCCAAAAGATTCATCCAAATTTAGTTATATGGATGTTAAATCCATCTCAATGAATTATCATGCACCATGTAGGTGAACACGAAATTACATGATGTAGGGAAGATGATATTATATTTCTTGATTGTTATTTTATCAAGGCCCCTATAATCAATGAACATACCCCATTTATTGTGTTCCTTTCTTTGGAGTGATGAGTTATAGTGATCCACACAAGAATGCGTTCGGATAGGTGTGTCCCTCTTGGAGCAATTTCTAAAATTGGGCCTTGATTTTGGTTCCCTCCATGGGAGAGAGGTTTAAATGTTAGGGAATTACATAGAAATAGTTGTATCATGAAATCATATGACTATTGTATGGAATATATATAGGAGGTGTTCAATGAGGTTCCTTGAAACAAATGTTCAGAAGTATAAGGAATAAGGAATGCTTCATACTAGACTATGTGGGTTAAGAAGGATTGTTTTCATTAACTAGGTAAATGCCACAAATGACTTAGGATATTTTTCACTATCACTATTTTAATAGTATTGATGATAGATAGAATATGGGGTGAATATGAGGTGGGAGTTTGTGTAGAAAAAGTGAATTTTTACCTGTTGATGTATTTTAAGTGAGGATGGAAGTTCCAAGTATACTCTTGATTCGGATTTATGTGCGAACGAAATGAAAGAACATATACAGAGTCATAATAATAGACATTTTGCAAAGATAACAAAGATACAGTAAACACATATTCTATTAAATGGCGGAAATAGAACAGACTGTAATACAATTGCTAGAATGGTGGTAGCTATCTCTGAGAAGAGATGTGGCTGCTACGCTCATTCGTGCCAAGCTTAATACAAAATGAGGCCAAAGGGGCCTATTTATAATAATAATGAGGGTGAGAACCCCAAAAGTCCCAAAATGTAACCCTAGAAGATGAATCGTCATAAAGTTTGTGGCCCCAAGGTGGTAAGTTGAACAGTCAACTTCCCGGGGTCATAACTTTTGCATACGATCTCTGATTTGGGTGTTCGATAGCTCGTTGGAAAGGTCTATCTAATATTTACAACTTTTGGTGGGCTAAATGCATGCCAATGACAACCATTTGGCCCCGAATCTCCAAAAAACGTCGTTTAGGGCCTCAAAACGGCCCCAGAAGTTTAGGACTCGAAAAACTGCAAAAAAATAACTAGGAAACTGCCACAATGGACAATTGTTTTGAGCCAGTGGAATAGGTGGGTGGCCACTGATCTCCATCTGGATCAATCCTCCCTCCTTAGGAAGCAATGGTCTCCATTGCGTCGAATCCCGTCTCATATCTCGAACTGTGTATTGAGTTGATCTCTTGGTGCGGCATTTGTTGAAGTGAAGAGGCTGCTTTTCTTTGGCATCCCGAGAGGGCTGTAATTGTTGTATGGATGATTTGTTTCTAGATGAGCACCTTGAATGCATGGCCTTGCATCGTAGAGGTACTCGGATAGATGAGGAAACAATGGCTCTGTCTTCTTCTTGTGTCTGATGAGCAGAGACACCCTGTGCAGATGGTGTGGAGGTCTCTATGATCTTATGTTCTCCTTCAGATGCAATTGTGAAGAGGAATAATTTTCTGATGTGGGAGTTTATCTTCCTACCTTGCGAGACTTTGTTAGGTGCAACTGTCTCTGGGATCCGGTAGAGTTGTCCTCCCAAAGTGACAATGACACTGCGAGGCCGTGACTCATATACAACATGACACTTCCACATATATGGTTGTCCTAAAAGAACATCACAGACTTCAAGTGGGGCCACATCACACAGTACCTCGTATTGGAAAGGCTTGATGCCATAAGATAAGAGGCATTGCTGAGTAATGCGGATACCGCGTCCTTGGCTTAGCCAACCAATTTTGTAAGGTTGCGGGTGTGGTGTTGTCAGAAGCTCCAATCTCTTGACGAATTCTGCTGAGTCCAGGTTCTTTTGGCTTCCATTGTCAACAACAAAATGTAGAGGCATTCCATTCACCCACATGTGTGAGTGGAATAGGCTCTCCTCTGCCTCTAACTCTTCAGGATCCTCGAGTTGAATCTGTACGGTAGCAACAGTGGCAGTGGGGTCTGCGTCAATGATCTGCCTCCCATTGGGTGCGTCTGTGGCATTGGGTTCGGAATCAGAATTAGGATATGATTCTGAAGATTTGATCTCGGCCACTAATGACTGCTTTGAGTGACATTCATCAGTGTTGTGCCAAGGGATTTTATGAAATTCGCACCACTTACCAGTGTCCTTCTTTGTCTTTCGATCTCCCTTCTTTGCTTGTGGTGGGGATTGGTTGTCATTTTCTTTGGCTGTGTTTTGCAGGCTAGGGTTTCCCTTGCCTTGCTTCTGCGGTGGATTCGCAGGTCTAGAGTCTCGCTTGTTCTTTTGTTGAAATTTCTCCTCGATTTTGATAGCATACCGATAGGCGGATCCAAGTGAAGAGATGTCGAGGAAGTCCATCTCAGTTCAGATGTACCGATGTAGACCACTGTGATATTTCAGGATTAGGTGCCGCTCTGAGTCTTTGATACTCAGCTTTGTCCGCAGAGTATGAAATTTGTTGGTGTACTCCGACACCGTCTGGTCCCTTTCTTGACGCAGAATGGTCCATTTTGTGTACTAGTCATCATAGTTTCCCATAGGGTAATACTGTTCTTTGACAACATCTATGAAAGAGGCCCAAGTGGGAATTGTTTCAAACATTTCAGACTCGTCTGATAAGTTTTGCTCACAATAAGTACCCCACCAATTTTGGACATGGGGGACTGCCTTAAGGAGTGCAAAGGTGAACAGAGAAATACCCTTCTAGAACATTCACCCAATTATCCAGGGCATCTGCATCAATATTGCCTTCAAATAAAGGAATATCAAAGTCAACTTGTACCTTAAAGGGAGTTGCATCCCCGAACCGGCTGCTTGTTGAAAATGCACTGGCCGCGGCCGGCATTCGCCGAAGGATTTGGGCGAAACTATCCATCATCTCATTGCTCTGTCGCTCGAGGGCTTCCTTGAGCAGCGACTTGATAGGATCTCCTGCTCCATCGTCTCTCTTTTTTTCTGCCATGGGAGGTCGTTTGGGACGGCGAGAATGATCAAGTGAAACTAGTTCGAGACCAAACTCTCTGTACTCGGACCTCGTCGGGGACATGCACCGAGAAACAATCAAAGAGCAGATTGCTCTAATACCACTGATCTGGATTTATGTGCGAACAAAATGAAAGAACATATACATAGTCATAATAATAGACATTTTGCAAAGATAACAAAGATACAGTAAACACATATTCTATTAAATGGCGAAAATAGAACAGACTGTAATACAATTTCTAGAATGGTGGTAGCTATCTCTGAGAAGAGATGTGGCTGCTACGCTCATTCGTGCCAAGATTAATACAAAATGAGGCCAAAGGGGCCTATTTATAATAATAATGAGGGTGAGAACCCCAAAATTCCCAAAATGTAACCCTAGAAGATGAACCGTCATAAAGTTTGCGGCCCCAAGGTGGTAAGTTGAACAGTCAACTTCCTGGGGTCATAACTTTTACATACAATCTCTGATTTGGGTGTTCGATAGCTCGTTGGAAAGGTCTATCTAATATTTACAACTTTTGGCCAAAGAATTGCATGCCGATAGAAACCATTTGGCCCCGAATCTCCAAAAAACATCGTTTAGGGCCTCAAAATGGCCCCGAAAGTTTAGGACTCAAAAAAATGCAGAAAAATAACTAGGAAACTGCCACAATGGACAACTGTTTTGAGCCACTGGAATAGGTGGGTGGCCACCGATCTCCATCTGGATCAACTCTTATATATTCACCTTGATAATATTTATTAGTGTGGCCTAAAATAAGGTGCACCCATGCAGTGTAGGTCCACACGTCCTATTAGGACTTCTCTTATTCATCTTTGTTCATTTTATCATATTACAAAACATATGATTTTTCAGTGACAACAATAAACATCTTAATAATGTGTGTTAGAAAGGATTATGTGCATGTAGCAATAAAGTATTGACATCACTCATCTTAATGACTAGATCTGAGTTAGAGGTATCAATTTGATATTCCAAAGACTGCCATTCTGTTAGAATTTTATCATTTAAGCTATCATTAACTTAGGATCTTAACTGAGAGAATAATAAGCACATCAATCAAACACATGAGACAATGAACACAAATATTTTCCTCGAGGAAAAAATAAAGGAGAAAACCACGCAACTTCCTCAAAGATAGAATCAGCACTAATAGAAAAGCCCCAAAAATAGTAAGATGATATCCTAACAGCAGCAGCCTCTTTCTCTCTGGCCCTTGCAACTTCTTCTTCCTCAGCTATGCGCTACAACTGAGTGTGTGTGAGTGTGTGATAAATAGAGAGGCTCACTCTCTATTTATAGTAATTCTCAGCTTAACAATGACTCACTAGGGCTGACTTCTCTAAGATATTCTAATAACCCTAGGGCCCCGCAACTGCAGGCACTTTAACCCTTGAACAATAGGAGGGTTACCCACAATTACTTGACATAACTTTCTTACATTATAGAACCTCCTGATAGGAACATCGGGGTATGACATGACTCAATTACATTACAGATAGTTCTCGGAATAAACATTGGGGTACAATACATGCGATATACAAGTGAATACATTCCGAAGTTACAAATACATCAACACTCCCTCTTAACAAGGTATTCTTTCGACACAATTTTCAGCACTGTTCTTCTTCTCTTTATGGACTGGATCATCTCGTCATCTTCATCTTCAAGTTGTCTTCATATTCAAGTCTTTTTCATCTTCAAGTCTTATTTATCTTCAAGTATTATTCATCTTCAAGTCATCTTCATCTTCAAGCCTTCTTCATCATGGGATCTGGGTCATCACTAGATCTAGATCATCACTGCTAGATCATCATCAATGTATCATCATAAAATCTGGATCGTCACTTGATCTAGATCATCATCAAGTCTGGATCATTATCACATCTGGATCATCACTTTATCTGGATCATCATCATCGGTGTTATCTTAGAATCATGCTATCTCTTGATTCTTCTCATCATAGGAATTTCTACAGAGCCAGCCCTTTTTCATGTTGGTTGTAGGCCTAGCCTTCATGTAGGTCTTCTTCAGTGCTTATATCTGACCCAAAGTTAGAATGGCCCACCCAACTCTTACATCTAACCTTATCTTGTCAGAAAGGCATGCCCAACACTCACAACTGACCTCATCTTGTCAGAAAGGCCTAGCACTCACATCTAACCATATGTAAACACATCACGCCAGAATGGCTCAGCACTTATATCTGACCATGTGGGAACACATCGCATCGAAAGGGACTGCACTTACATCCGACCATGTGCATAGACACCGCATCAGAAGGGCTTTACACTTACATCCGACCATGTGCAAACACATCGCATTAGAAGGGATCTTTGCTTACATCCGACCATGTGCGAACACACCGCATAGGAAGGGCACTGCACTTACATCTAACCATGTGTAAACAAATCACGCTAGAATGGCTCTCAGTCCTGGATTGAGGATTCCTAGTAACTGACCAGGTGCCTCCATTCTCCTAGAGAATGGCAACTCAACACCAAGCTGAGTATTCCTGTTAACTGACCAGGTGCCTCCATTCCAAGAATGGCATTCATCACTTATATCTGATCATGTAGGAACCAATCCTATAGTCACATCAAAATGTCTCAACACTCACATCTGACATGGAAGGAACCAATCCTCTCACCATGACATAATGGATCAGCCCTTACATCTGACCATGGAAGGAACCTAATCCTCTCACCATGTTAGAATGGCTCTAGGTCTCATCATTCCCCCTTGGAAGGAACCTCGATCAGGAGAACACCAAGCTTCTCCCTGAAGTATTCAAACTTCACTCTGGCCAATGGCTTTGTCAGCACATTAGCTATATGTTCATCCGTCGCAACATACTAGAGCTTCACTGCTCCTCTCTCCACCATATCCATGATATAGTGATATTTTATCTCGATATGCTTCGACATATCATGGAACACCGAGTTCTCCAACAACTTCACGCAAATCTGGTTGTCACAATATACACAAGTAACATCCAACTAGAGATCAAATAAATCAGACAGTAGCTTTCTTAGCCAGACTGCCTCGCAACTAGCTGAAAAAGTTGCGACATACTCTGCTTCAGCTATACTTCGTTCCATACATAATTGCTTCCTGCTAAACCAAGAGATCACACCTGATCCCATACTGAAGCAACATCCTGAAGTGCTCTTCCTATTGATGGCACTTCATGCCCAATCTGAATCAACATTACCCTCCAACTTAATATTTTGATTCGCCTCGTACTTGAGCCCATAATCAACTATACCCTTCAGGTACCTCAGAATATGCTTTGCAACAATCAAGTGAACATGTACCAGATCTACTAGGAACTGGCTCAAGGTGTTTACAGCAAAGAAAATATCTGGTCCTATGTTCGCCAGGTACATCAAGGACCCAATCATCTAATGATACATTGTAGCATCAATCGCTTTTGATGAAGCATCACTCAACAGCTTCAGGTTCGATGCCATAGGTGTGGTTATGGCCTTCCAGTCCATCATCCCAAACCTCTTCAGGATCTCTACTGCATAGTTCCCTTTTCCAAGGAAGATTCCATCCACATTCTGCCATGCCTCCATGCCTAGAAAATAGTGCATCATACCCAAGTCTTTTATTTCAAACTCAGAAGCAAGCTTCCTCTTTGTATCAGCAATCAACCCATCCATACCTGTTACAAACAGATCATACACATACAATAGGAGTATCACTAGGTTACCTTTTTCAACCTTGTAGTAAAGGTTGGAATTTGATTTACTTTTGGTAAATCCCAAACTAGATAGAAATCCATCAATTATATCGTACCATGTCTTGGGTTCCTGTTTCAAACCGTACAGGGATTTCTTCAATCTACACACATGAGACTCCCTGTTATGTGTCTCAAAACTGAATGGATTATCCACATACACTTCCTCTTCTACTACACAATTCAAGAAAGAAGTCTTGACATCCATCTGGTGTATCTTCCATTTCATCACTGCAGCTAGAGCAAGTACTGATCTGATGGAACTGTATCTTGCTACAGGTGCAAAAGTTTCATCATAGTCTATTCCTTCTTTCTGGGGGAAGCCACGAGCCACAAATTTTGCTTTATATTTATCTATGCTTCCATCTGTAGCATGCTTTATCTTGTAGATCCATTTGGCATTTACAATCGACTTCCCTTCTAGTATTGGGACCATATCCCAAACATCATTCTTCATGATCGATTGATACTCTTCGATCATAGAATCCTTCCTTTCTTTTCTTTCTGCTGCTTCTTCATATTTGGAAGGTTCTTTATCAATAATGTCACATAGCAGGGCTACATAACTGGAGCAGGACCTAGTTCTCTTCTTTCCTCTGAGTGTTTCTTCTGATGCTCCATATCTTTCTGCACCTTGGATAATTTCACATACCCAAGCAGGTTTCCTCTTGTGAGGATTCTTCTCCTGAGTTGGATCCACAGGTTCTTAAAGTTCTTCTAATTCTCAATCCTCTTCTTGAATTTCTTTGTTCATGGTTGTATCATGAATTATGGGTGCTTTTGTTTCTTCAGATTCTTCAGTCGATCTCTTCCTAGATTTGATGTAGGTTGAATCTTCATCAAATGTTACATCTCTGTTGATGTCGATCTTCTTGAATCCAGGGAAGTATATTCTATAAGACTTCAATCTTTCAGATTATCCCACAAATATACCCTTCTTTCTTTAAGGATCTAACTTCATCCTCTTTTCTTTCAAAATGTGTATGTATACAGGACATCGAAATATTCTGAGATGGCTGAATTCTGGTTTCTTGTCGAAGAAGACTTATTCAGGTGTCTTGTTCTCGATTACTCTGTGTGGAGTATGGTGAAGCTTCTGCCCATATATGCATGGGAAGATCTTGATCATGAAGCATGGCCCTTACTACTTCCATGATCGTTCTATTCTTTCTTTCTACAATCCCATTCCATTGTGGATTATATGGAGTGGATAACTCCCTCTTAATCCCTGAGTCTTTGCATAGCTCTTTGAATTCATTTGATGTGAATTCTCTGCCATTATCTGATCGAAAGGTCTTGATCTTGTTTTAATTGTGGTTCTTCATCAAGGCTTTGAATTCCTTGAACTTGCTGAATACTTCATCTTTGTTCTTCATAAATTATATCCATGTCTTCCTAGAAACATCATCAATAAAATAAACATAGTATACATACCCGCTTAATGAACTGGATGACATTGGAATGCATACATCGGAGTGAATGATTTCCAAGATTCCTTTTGCCTTGATCTCACTACTTGGAAATGTCTTCTTTGTGTTCTTCCCTTTTGCACATCCTTTGCATACACCTTCATGTTTTGTCTGCATTTCTGGGAGACCTTCAACAACTGCAAGTGGTAGTGCTATGTAATGCACATGTGCAAGCCTTCTATGCCAAAGCTCATTTGTTTCTACTGAGTCATGAACCAAAGCTTGTTTTGGTTGGCCCTTCAATTTGCATGGTCCTCCTTCTTGTTCCACAATCACTACTACATAATCAATAGACTTTCTCGTTGGCCACATGAGAACTTGGCCATCTACAAATGAAACCCTCATTCCTTTTGCATCCAATGTAGATATGGAGAGGAGGTTCTTCTTTAGTCCAGGTACAAACAATACATCTTTCATCTTGATAGACTTTCTAGAGTCTATATTATATGCGGATTCACCACTACCTTTTATTGGATACTGGTAGTCATCTCCAAGTTCCACCTTGTGAGATGATTCATGTTTAGATAGTTTCACAAAGGATTCCTTGAATTCTATCATATGTTTGGAAGCACCACTGTCTATAAGTGAATCATTGCTTCCATGTGTGATAGTTTCCGTGAGAGCGGAAATCAGAACATATTCTTCATCACTTAAAGAATCATCACTATCTTGTATGGTTCTCTTTGTGGAATTTTGATCATGCTTTGCAGCATGGGCATGATGTCTTCTCTTGTTTCCCTTCTTCTTGTGAGAGCTACTTTTGTTTCTAGGAAAATATCTAGCAAAGTGTCCTCTTTCATCAGATGTATAGCAAATGTACTTAGACATATCTATAGGATTTCTAAAGTTACTCTTCTAGTGAGAGTGCTTACCTCTGTGGTGGCTAGTTCTGGTTTTCTTGGATTGTGCTGTGAGAGCTTGATCTTCACTTCCCATATTTTCTTCTTGAGCTGCTATCCAAGCTTCCTATTGAGAGCATTCTTCCCATAGTCTGCTAAACTTAACTAACTTATTTCTGGCACATATCCCTTGAATGAAAGAGTCCCATGTCCTAGGGAGACCATTCAAGGTGGTCACTACAATCTCTGCATTCTCCACTTCTTCATCCACTGCTTCAAGTTGTTCTTTGATCTGGGAGACCCTTGTGAAGTATGACTGTATGGTCTCTGCATTTTGGATCTTCTCATTCTTCAACTGGTTCCTTAAGGTCATCTTTAGGTTTATGTTCTTTCCTTCAAATAGTTTAGTTAGGGCATCAAGCATATCTCTAGGTGTCTTAAGGGTGGACACCTGTGGTATGAGGTGATCCTTGATTGAATCAGCAATAATCCTCTTAGCCATAACCAACTTCTTCTTGTGTAAGGTCTTAGCCTCATCTCAGTCTGGAACTGGAATCTCCTCATAGATGTAGGCGTCCAAATCATTTTCTTCCAGGACCAAGGATATCCTATACTTCCAGGCTTGAAAGCTATCAGCTCCCTCAATATTTTCATCAAGCTTGGTATGATGAGACATCTTAATTGAGAACCTCAAATGGAAATACAAAAGATTTAGATCTTATCAGGTTAAGATGTCGGATCTGGATCTAGAGCTGGTTCAGGAACAAATTAGGGTTTGACTTTCCCAGAGTTATGTCCAACCAAAATCTTTAATCTTGATATCTAAACTTTGATTTGGAGGAGGAGATCAATCCAAGCCTGGGCTCACTAAAAAAATCCACTTCTATGGAAATCCCTAATTTCCAGCAGTAGTGTCGGGTCAAAAACTGAAAATGCTCATAATCAGATTCTGCTTCGACAGAAAGATGTTCCCTAGGGAGGAGAGTCAGCCCAACCTTCTTTTGTTGAAAATCTGTAGAGAGATATCCAAAAAGTAGGAAGCCCTAGTTTCCGCAGCTGTAAAGTTTCTTCTTCTCAGGTTAGCTCTGATACCATGTTAGATTTTTATCATTTAAGCTAGCATTAACTTAGGATCTTAACTGAGACAATAACAAGCATAGAAATCAAACACATGAGACAATGAAAAAAAATATTTTCCTCGAGGAAACCATAAAGGAGAAAACCCCGCAACTTCCTCAAAGATAGAATCAACACCAATAGCAACGCCCCTAAAACAGTAAAATGATATCTTGACAGTAGTAGACTCTTTCTCTCTAGTCCTAGCAACTTCTTCTTCATCAACTATGTGCTATAACTGAGTGTGTGTGAGTGTGTAATAAATAGAGAGGCTCACTCTCTATTTATACTAATTCCTGACTTGACAATGACTCACTAGGGATGACTTCTCTAGGAGAGTCTAATAACCCTAGGGCCCCGCAACTATGGGGACTTTAACCCTTGAACAATAGGAGTGTTACCCAAAATGACTTGACATGACTTGTTTACATTATAAAACATCCCAATAGGAACATCGAGGTATGACATGACTCAATTACATTATAGCCCAGATTGGGATATGACATGATTACGATCCAAATCCAACTAGTGATGATCGAAGGATGGTTGCTTGGCATATCAAGAAGATTTATTCTAGGTGCAATCACTGGAATCACCCAAATTCCCTCCCAAATTATCAATCGAGCTTACCTTCCAAGTTCATCCTAGGTGCATTGGAAATAGTCTTCCAATGTCACCTGCATAAGAACCTAGTGTCTGGAGACTAAGGCTACCAAATCTACAATGAGACTCTGGCGAAACAGTTGTTGGACTGATCGGTGTGCATGTGAAGGGTAGCTAAGCCCAAAATCCTAAAAATACTGGCACCTCACGGGGCCCAAGAAGTGTTATTGATAGAACCCACATATGCACAATGATCGTGGTATATGATGAAACAAAGAATTGGAGAGTTATCTCCACAACCAAGTCCTCTTGTGGCCTCATGCTTGACTCCTGTGTTAGAAGAGGTTTGTGTATTATCCCTTGTATAACTGTATTTACCTAGAAATATAGGACACTATGTCTGAAATCAAAGTTATTTTGGACAATTAAAATCTCCTATTCGAAGAACCTAGCCTAAGCTAGTTGATGCCACAAACCTGTAAAAAGAAACATTACTAATAAAATTTTATGTTAAGCGTAATTTTTATGGATTTATTAATCAAAAGGTAGTGGAGTGGAACTAAATGGTGTTTGGACTCGACATGTGAAAGGAAATGATGTATAAAATTTCAAAATAAATGCAACTAACAACTCTCTTTTTCCTTTTCCTTTTTAAATGAAACTAATGAAACTTTTTTTAAATGATTTTGAGAGAACACAAGACTTTAAATTTTTCTTTTTATTTTTTTATTTTTATTTATTTATTTATTTCTATTTTTTTTATATTTCTTAAAATAATGGAAAAAAAACTGATGCAAAGCTAATGTGAATGAAACTGCCTTTTGTCTTTCTTTTTCAAAAAACTCAAAAATTCTATGCAATTGAATGCACCTTAAGCAAGTTAAGCAATCTGAACATATGTAAATGCAAATAACACTAGTCAGATCCTTATAGTAACAATCTTCAACAAATCAAGGAAAGATGACTCAAACCCTAACTTGGACAGAACTATTTACTCGGTAATACCAACAGATCCAAAAATTTGTAAAAAATGACCAACCTAGACCACTACAACAACAATCCAAGGTATATCAGTTCCATGAAAGGGCTAACAAACATAAGTAAACTTTAAAGAAACAAGAATTCAAACCAATCTTCCAAGAAAGAAAGACCCAATGCATTCAAAGAAAGAGGATTCAGACCAAACTTACTCAAAAACTCTTGATTACGAAGCAAAAGTTAAATGCACATGCCCACAACAACAATACCATTCTAAAGACAGAACCGTACAGACACCTGAGAAGTTATAAAGCAAAAATCAGGCTAAAACCCTAGCAAACTGACATATACCTATAGGAAATCATGATTTACACTAAGACAACCCGCGAACAATTCACGACTATATATACAGTCAACTCGCGAATACAATAGGGCACTCGCGACTGTATGTATTGACAACCCGCAGTAGTAGAAAAAAAATTTCAGAAGAAAAACAAATGACTAAAGGATCATGCATTAGAGGAAATTTCAACTCAAAATGGACCTCCTAAAAAAAATTAATAAAATAATAGTTAAAGTAATAAAATAATATTTATTAATTTTGGAGGAAGAAAAGAAAAAAATACTTTTTTGTTTGTATTTTTGACATATCTCGCTGTTTTTTTACTCAAATTTTGATCAAGAGAGATCGTTGGATGTGGAATTCAATTACACATCCAACGAGTACCCACTCTACATGCTTTTGACGGGCCCCTCTACCCCAAAAACAAGAAATACTTGAAAAATGTGATGATGACATCATCATCACATTTTTCAAGTATTTCTTGTTTTTGGGGTAGAGGGGCCCGTCAAAAGCATGTAGAGTGGGTACTTGTTGGATGTGTAACTTAACTCTACATTCAATGAGCTCTCTTGATTGAAATTTGAGTAAAAAACAGGGAGACATGTCGAAAATACAAACAAAAAAGGTAGTTTTTTTTTTATGACACCTATCCCCAAATTTATATTAAAAATTTGTTTAAGATGTGCTCTCTTTTTTAATTTTAAATCATTTTGATTGGCTAATACATGATGACATGGAATTTTTATTATTTTTGGAAGGCCCATTTTAAATTGAAATTTCCTCTAATGAACCTTAAACACTGAAAACTGAAGGTAAAAACCAAGAAAAACACTTACAGCATCAAACAAAGCAAACTGGAAAGGAAACACCGATGGAACATACCCAAAATATATTAGAATCCCCAGTGGAGTCGCCAATTCTATTGTTCAACGAAAATATACCTTATGACCTAAGGTTGTGGGGTCACCAACATACCAAAATCAAACTTGCAGACATACAACTATCTAGAAATTTGAGAGAGGAATAGGGAAGAAAACTATTGTACCTTATTTATGAAGGTTGGTCCTACCTTTGCTTCTTCAATCCAAATCTTCCAGCAAATTCAAGGGATATTCACACCTGCAAAAGAGATAGATGTATTCCTATAGAATCTTAGATGTTATATAAGATATTAATGAAATATCATGATTGCAATAAGACAACAATATAATTCATGAATCATAACACATAAGAAAATTAGTGAACCAATTTGGAAGAAAATCTCTCTTTATTGATAAGCAGTATACAACCTATATCTAATACAAGTCCTCCTCTGCTAGCCAAGGGACTGAGTTTTGTTGCTCCAAATATCCAAGGGTATTCCTCCAACATAACCTTCCTCTCCTTTTGATATATCCTAGCCTCAACCCCTATCCTATATTTATACTTAATGAAAAGGAGGAGTTATGAAGGTTGAGATGGTTAGGGAATTCAGGAACATTATGGTTACAATCCCAACTGTCTCTAACTAAACATGTTTTTATTTTTAAATTTTATTTTAGGGTAATCGTGGGTGTTAATACTCACAAGTCGCAAGTGAACCGTGACTTTTATGAAGGAAACCCACGAGTGAAAAGTGTGATCATGTAATCACAGATTGTATATATAGCTACCCACAAGTGGATCGTGAGATGCAATGTCAATAGTTGTGAATACACCTTAAGCTCTTTATAAAACATGAGAAAGACTGACATAATCAATATGTATCAAGGAACATGCTCATCTATAAGTTTTTGAATACTTCAATACAGGATTTCCTTTTATGTACCGACACATTGTGTGTCGGTACTGGGATGAAGAAGTTCCATTTCACGGGATAACAATGTTGAGGCCCTAAATGACATATAGACAACAAATCGAACCAAACCATGTAATAATTCACTAGATCTTCAACATTTTTGCATGGGTATACTTATCATCTTGACTTGATGCCATTGAATGTCCAATACCAATGTCTATATCCCATGGTGGTGGAAGATGTTGCAAGTCATCAAGGATAATTCCATTAATGATAGAATAGGTCATCATTAAATAGATAAAATATAGGTTATAGGGTAGTTGTAGCAATTTTTGTGTGTGTTGTTTCATGGGGAAGGAGGTGCACTAGTATAAAACTATTCAAACAAGTCAACTCTAACCTCTTTGGAGCAAAACTTATCAATTTTGGTTAGGGAGTTCATTTCCAATTGGAATCCTCTCAAACCTGCTCTAACTAATCCATTTTACAAGTTATTGTTTGGTTCCGATAACATTGACATAGTTTCCTCCATGTTTTTCCTGCCATTTATTTCATTGTTGTTGATTTTCTACTTTCTTGTATATTTATATTCATTTAGATTGTACGCTATTGATGTAATGCTTCCTAAATGTTTTGCAGAGCAATCCAGAATAGGGATTTGACAAAAAATATCATTGCATCAATCATATTGTGGGGGATGTTAATTGATATTACCTAGAAAAACAAAAATAAGTTGAATGTAAATACCTAACTTGTCTTGAAGAGATTAATAGTGGAAAGTTCTGGTATACAAAATAAGAATTATTTCACTCAATGGCAATGATAGTTGATAAGTTTGCAAGCCTTTATGAGGGAATCCCCTTCATTTTTGGCATATTGACTATTTTAAAGACAATGATCATCTTACTAATCAAGCAAATAAAAACTTATTGTCTACAACACGGTATGAAATTTCATAGATAAATGGAGTACCTATTTTGCAGACTAAGAATTACTCATTATTATTTTGTTGTGATAAAATCTAGAATGGTTTATTCTATGACTTGTTTCATTCTGCAAAGGAGAAGTGTTATTTTTGTTTCAACATTGCTACTAGTAGTTGTGATGTGATTCAACATACAACTATAATCGGATGCATATTAATAGAATATAGGTTTTAGTATTCCTTGAAGTCATCTCCTATTAGTCTATTGTCATTGTCTGATGGTTATGTTTAGATATGACTATGCTCTAAGAAGGAGATCCTATTTTAAAATGATTATCATGACAACTCATGGAATTACATATGTTTTGAGAATCTCCTGCTTCATTCTATGAATATATAAGCCTAGAATTTGTTTTTGTTCCCTCACTACAACTATTAGTTTAGAGTATAGGCATTATTATATGTGAAATCATATTGAAAATCATCAACATGTTATCTTGTATAGAGATTCCTTTTCAATAGAAGGGGTCTTAAAATCAATAAAGCCACATTGATAAAATGTTGAATCTTGTTTATCAAGCACTCTCAAGAAACTTGTTGTCTAGAATCACAATATGACTCTAATCTCCCATGTTTATTTCTATTAAAACATTATAACAAATCTAGTTATTTTCCTTTATAACTACAGAGAAAGAGAAATGGGTATGTCGAAAAATTCAAAATTATCAACAATTGAGAGAGACTTATTGTTCCTCACTTACATTGAAAAGGGATTTCGTTGAGTTTGGTTGGCCCTTTGATAAGCACTATGGAAATTATTCAAACTAAGAATAAATAAATACAAGAAAGTAGCATGGTTGGAAAATAATAGTAAATACTATTGCTCATTTATTTTGTACTAGTTTGGGACTATACTATTTTACATGTGATAGGATATACATCTTTTTTTGAAGGATCATGTTTCTTAGAGGGACCAAAATTCTTGAAGGGGAATATGTTTGAATAAATGAGAACTATATAAACCATTACATTGTAAAGTCACTTAATTATATCTCAACATGTAAGCGTATAGAATGAGAAAATTTAGACACGTAAATTAGGTTTCAACATCCAACTATGTGTATTCATAAAATGAGTTCGATCTTAACCAGGTACGGAAATGCAATTATATGAATTAGGAACATTGAACTCATGTATGGAATTTTTGGTTATGTGGTTATGCATTGGGACAAACATGATTATTAAAACTCGATTTGAATATGAGAAAAATCAATGTTGTATTACCATTCATGCCATTACATGGAAGAAAATTTTTCAAAGGAAAAAATTTGTTTCAGACTTGTGAAGAGTTAAAAAAAAATAAAAAGTCTTGGATATCTCTTGAAGGAAAATTTTTAGGGGAGAAATTTATTCCATGGGCTATTTTTCCATTTTTTTCCCAAAAATAGATTCGGCAATTTGCATTTTTGAAGACATGTTTCACCCAATTTTGATGGGACAAAAAAATTGTACTAAAAAAATTGCCAAATTATTATATAAACTATATAAAATCCTTAGAAGTCGAAATATATTTAGAAAAATATCACCAATTATTTTATAATTTACATTTTAATAATTCATAATATCCTCCAAGGTTTATAAACTTTTAAATAAGTATATATCCTTAAAAATTTCTATGTATCTCTCCTTTAAAGAACACAGATTTAGAAACATTAATTTTGGAGTGTAATTATTTTGGGATATATTCTTCTTTGTTGTGAATTAATTTAGCTAAATTAATGTTTGTTGTTATGTTTCTTTGGACATGTTTCTTCATGTTAGGTTTGTTCCGTGTCTAGTGAAGAATTGTGCATGAAAAAGTATGGTATTTATTGCTTGAAATTGATTTGTGTTCCTTGAAATATATAACGAATTTATAGAGTAGTATTGGATCAATAAATGATATTTAATTACAAATACATTGGCCAATATTCTAAGAGTTAGACAAAAAGGAATCTATATTCCTTGTCATGAAAGAAACTCCAATAGGAGACCTCGAACCTATACTAGATTAACTCTTCTTGTTAATTATTCTAATCTAATTAAATTGATTAGGATATTTATATAAAATAATAAAAAGCACAACAAGATACACAAGATAGAGAATATACACAAGACACAAATATTTTCATCGAGGAACCCGTAAAGGAGAAAACATTGCAAAAATCGTCATAATAGTTCTATCACTCAGACAACATCACAAGATGGAAANCCCCCCTCTCTCTCTCTCTCTCTCTCTCTCTCTCTCTCTCTCTCTCTCTCTCTCTCTCTCTCTCTCTCTCTCTCTACTCATGCAGACTTGAGTGACTATGAGTGTGTATAATGAGGAACGGTGCCTCCCTATTTATACCCTACAAGTGCGTGACCTCTCAACAAGACTGGGATGAAGTCTCCTATAGAGACTCTGAAATCACATTACACTATATTAGATTGGGGACTATTTCCTCAAAATACAACAGATGTTGTAACTCAAGGACCATACCCAATAATGGCATCTTGAAAGGAGAGAAACACATCTCTGATGCGGGTCAAATAACATACAATAATAATATACATCAGAATATATTCTGAAGATAAAAATACAACAACACTCCCTCTTAACTAGGAAGATATTCTCTCTCGACATAGTCATCAACATATATATTCAAGTCATATTCATGAAGTCATCATCAGAGTTGTTTCCATAATCCTCATTTTCTTGATCATCAAATAGTACTATCTGTCATCAGATGTTTCTTCAGATCCAATCCTATTTCATGTTCAGTGTAGGCCTAGTCCTCATTTAAGTCCTCATCATATCCATGATCAAAGAATCATGTAGGAACACCCCATGACCATTCATTACATTGCCAATGCAATCACCTGTGTCTCCTATCATCATCTCATCGTATCCAGATCATCTCATTATCCTGAAAAAGAAAACATAGAGTACACATAGCACAACCCATATGCATATCAAAAACTACGTGTGTTCTACCAATATGGGATCATGCCAAGATATTTCACGTCACCAAGAAAACGTGCATCTTCCCGTGCATATTCCACTATGTGAGAATCACCTAGGAGCACACCAAGTGCATTGTGTCTCTCTACAGTTAACATGTGTTCTATAAACATAGGATCATGCTAGTATATTACACGTCACTAAGACAACTTTCATCTTCCACTATGTGAGAACTATCAAGGTGCACACCAAGGTCCTTGTGATCTCATCATCTCCAACATGGGAACACATACATATGAGGACTTATTATGACCGAGAAACCTCTGTACCACACCAAGATTTTTTTTGTTCCAGGTGAACCTCAAGGAATTATTACACTTGAATAACCTGTGTCGAGGTGTTGATAGTTCGGTTTGTAGGTTTCTAGAAAAACTATGAGGCAATTAACGAAATGGAAAATTCCAACCAGAAAGGATTCCAATCAATCCCACACAGAGAGGATTCTATCCCCGATTTGTTTGGGATGAATAATTCCTATGGATATGAGGCCTCCATTGGCACAAAGGTTTGTCAGATCAATACGATATTCTTTTAGGTCAAGTGCAAAAAGATTCAAAGTAACTGATTCCTAGACTAACTGTTTAAGACAACTTGAAAGGGATGAAAAATGGATTCAAGATAAGATAGTTTCTAAATACAATAGGCAAAAGAAACTAATTACTCAATGTACAGAAACGAAAATTAAGATCAATCTCTTTAACCAACTTTAAATAAATACTACATAATGAAAATTGCAAAGGTTTATCCAAACATTACAGATGTACAACATGTACAAGAGGCAATACTAATTGACAAATCAGTATCAAAGATCAATGACTAATCATCAGCTGTAAAATAAATCATGTGGATCAAACAAAAATATTCTCTTAACACACATTCAATATGTCAATTTCATAAGGAAAAATCAGTATATGAACCAACACGTTAATAGATCAACGACCAATAATTAGCATGCCAGATAGATTGAAGAAGGACTAGAATTCATTAAATATATTTAATTAACAACCATGAAACATAGCATAAAATGAATGTAATTTTATTAATTTGCAAAAAATTTCAAAGTATAAAAATCACACGCTTTCATGTTATGCACTTGGCAGTCTTTTCTTCAGTATCTCTCCTAGGCTTACTCCAAAGTTCCTCCCTCTACTTCAAAAATTCCTCCCCTTTAAATAATATTACATGTATAACAAAAAAGGAAATTTCCCAATATGTGGGATTACAAAATAATATAGTTTCAAGGTTTTCCAAGGGAAGATAGCCACTTCATATATAGTTCCATCATATCGTCAATGTCCTAATATTTTGCATGCTCTAGGTGTACTTTTGTCTTGCATATTTGGGATGAAATCTCCATGTTCTTGACTTTCTTGCACTCTCTAAGGTACAACTATATTCATACCATCACAACATGAGGTATCTCAATCCATCTCATGATCTCCTGCATGGTGAGCTAGCTTATTCCCTGAATCTTCTCCATAGTTGTAGCGAAATTTCATTCAATTTCTTCCAATTTCTTCCAATTTGAGCTTAAGGGGAAGTGGCTAGTCAATCGGATCTAGAGAAGGAAAGTCTAGAAAAGTGGTCAAGGTTTTAGAAGTCATCCACCTTCGTATGCATGCCATATTTACACCTTTGATGATGGATTCTACCACATCATAGATGCTCTCCCAACTCTCAATCGTAAATTTAGTTTTCTTGGTCTGAATTTTATCCATAACTAGCAAATAATGTGGTCTTTCTCTGATATGTTTGTGCCAGTATAATACATTGTCAAAAGCCTTGGGTGATGCTATTCTATAAGTATGATGATATTGAAGGGAATCATATTGTCACTTGAATGAGTTGTATAATTCATGCATTTCATCGAAACCTGCATAAGATTTGGCCATAGACTAATAGAATTCATCATGCACCCTACATGCTAACTAATTCAATTCTTTTTCTATCAATCTAGAGAAAGAGGAAGGAGCTAAAACTAGTTGTGACTCCTTGATCTGTTGCTCAAGGGTCGTAATCTCGTTTGCCTATTCTCGAGTGAGAACATCTAACTTTTCAAGATGATGCTTGATATAGTCATTCTTCTTCTGCAACTGTTTCATTTTTTCTTTATGCTCTTTCTTCAGAGGCTGGAATTATTGTTTATGGTCAATTTCTACCAAGTCATGTTTGATCTTCTGCAGCTCTTGTTATTTGTCCAAAAGAATTTTATTCAGCTATGAAACTAAATCATAATTAGCTCTTGCAAAATCCCCCATGGAGGTTATTGTATCTAAAGCCACTTGTTTGATGTCAAGGGAATCTAAATTCTAGATGACTTGATTCAGAGCAAGATCCCATTTGATTGTTCCTTCCCTTGTCCTCTTAGTTCCTTTTTTCATCACTACTTTGTCCTTCTTGTTCCAAAAATATTTTCCTAAAGAGAACACAACACCCTCACCAAAATGTATCATCCCTTCAGAAGTTGAAATGGTTTCTGGTTGAGGAGTGACCAGGGCATCGGGTTCAGATTGGTAAACTAGGATTTCCACATTACTGGGGGCAATAATCATGGGATAAGTGGGGAAAATAGATGCAAGATATGAGGAAGAACTTAGGATAGGTGTTAGAATTTGGGGAGAAGGAATTGCAGAAATAGAAGGAATGTTTATTTGAGGAAGGTAAGGAGGGAGGGATGTCGGGGTTATGCAAGGTGGTAAGGGGGTAGAGAGAATAGATGAAATAAGGGGAGAAGAAGAACTAGGTACCTCAATTAGCACCACGTGAGTGCTAGTGGTAGCTTCAAGAATTGGTTTTATATTTAATTCAGAAAAAGAAAACTGAGAGAATGATGAATCAAAAACATTGGCATACATCTAGGTGTTGGGAATAGAATATGTCATAGAGATAAGTATATTTATAGGGGATGTAGAGGGCCCACCTTCTTCCTCCAAGTCACTATGAATATCATGAACTTCAATTTCAGCTTTTGGTGGAATTTCTACCTACAGAACTGGAGGGATCTACATGGGAAATTGCTCTTGAGGAGCAAGTTGAGTTATCGGTGGTCGTTGTTCTTCCTTGGGTGCTTCCTGAGGTATATGTTGTGGATAAATAGCTGGTGCTTCTTGTACATGTACCTATTGAAGAATAAGCTGAGTTTTTTGCTTCTTGGACTGAGGTTCAGCTTCTTTGGTTTGTGTATGCAACTAAGAACTGATATTCACAATATTTCTCTTCAACTCTACCCCTTTATGAAGGGTCTCCAACATCTGTGAAGGCTGGGTTTTTACAAGAGTTTCTGTGACATCCTTACCTTCATCCTTTGACTGAGCAAAAAGGGAAGCAATATATCTTGTTGCTTGATATTTTTCTTCCTTCCCTATGTTCTTCCTCTGAAGGTCCTTCTCTATGGCTAGATTTACCTTTATGAAGTGGAGGGTGGATTCCTTCAGGTCCTCTTATTGCTTTAAGGTATGAGCTTTCACATCTGGATCAATAATATTTCTCAATGCTTCTTGAAAATCCATAGTTTCTTTGTAAATGGAATCATCGGGCTCATCCTCATGAGGATACTAAAAATTATCATGCTCATGGACAAAGAGACTGCCCAAATATTCTTTAGGGTCATGCATTCTTCTGGGGATTTCACCTATGTTCATATTGGCAATTTATTTACCCAGCACAGTCACATGCGTGGAAGTCTACAGAACAAGAGAATCTAAACTCAATGGAAATTTAGGCCAATCCTTTATTTTATGCCGTCCCATTTTGGGAAAAACCCCATCAATGACAGTACGATATGGAACTATCCTTGAAAGAAAATGAACTGTGTTACTGCCCCAAATTATGATATAGGAGAAATACTCTCCAACATACCAATCACAGTGTAATGCAATCAATTCTCTGGCTCTCTCGAAAAATGTCAGAGCGTCTTCCTTGAAAAATTTATGGTACATCGACCCAAGAAACAGGTCGCAAATCTCATAAAATCGAGGGATGAAATTGTCTTCCCAAATATATTAAAAATAAATGTGTACTAGCGGGGAATTTTTATTCCAATTCCTACCTAATCTGGGAAAAGAATAAGTTGCCCAAAACATATCCATTACTTACCTTGACATATAAAATGATGGCTTCTTGAAGGGCGAGGTCTTCTAATATTTTTCAATCTCTTCCTTTAGATTCACAGATAGAATATGTGCCCAATTGAACGATTCACCTGTAAGAAAAATATGATGGGCTACTAGAACCCATTCGGATTTGACCAACAAACAATTTTCCAACCCTCACAAATGGCAGAACATGGTGGCAAGCAATGAGAAAGGTTCCCTGAAAACACAAAATGAGATAGGAATTGCTTGGTCTGGGAACATACTTAGTTGGATTTTCCATTCAAGATTTTACTACCTCCTCATAGTTGAACCCAGAAATGGCTTCATCGAGAAATTTGGAGCTGAGAAGCTGTCTCAAAGTTCCAAGGGAATAATCCTTGATAAAAACGCCAGGATGGAAAGAGGCCAAAGGGGTATGAACTTGGTCGTCAAAGGTGTGTTTGTTAGGGTTTGCATTATCCAATACCCACTTAACTAGGCCTGTGTAGGGAATGAAAGGAGGTCGTGAAGAAATGCAATGGAGCTAGTATCAACGAATACACCGGCATTAGGGTATTTTGCTCTTTTGTCCCTGCAAAGTAGTTTTTGACCTAGCGTTTCTAGCTATGGTGGACGTCGTTTATGATTGAAATTTAGAAACTATGGTTAAAACCCTGCTACAGTTTAGAAGTAGCAGAAAAAAAAGTTGTGAAGGGAAAATACTTAGTGGTAGGAAGCTTTGAGAACCAGAATATTCGTGAGCTCGAGTGAGAGAAATATACAGTAAAAATACAAGTAAAATGGTAAAAATCTTGTAAATTAAAACATACTAAGTAGAATGAAACCCAATGGAAAAATAGATCTAGACTGTAGATCTAGCATGAATGGACGGTTGAGATCGAGGTAGGAAATTAAAGTGTGGGAGTGAAAAAGCAGAAAGCTTTTTATTTTGTAGTTTTCTCCTTCCACAATCCGTCTCTGGGAAGTGGAAGTCATAAAGAAAATTAATGACCAAGACAAATTATTAAATTTCTGCATTACACATTCCGCATAGGAAGAAGATCGAAAGCAGAAAAATGAGAAAACAAAAAGTGCGAAAAATGACTTTTCTGCCTTCCACAACCTGCCTTAGTAGAAAACGGAAGTCGAAACCAAATTTATTTTATTTTATTTTGAACAAGGGATTTCTATCTTCTGCAACCCTCCTTAGCGAAAGAGAAATTTGGAAAGACAACTTTTTATTGAAATAAAAATGAGAATCTTGTAATCTGCCTTAGTGGAAAGAGGAAGTCGGAAAAACTATTTCCGATAAACGTCCAAAAAAAAGGATTTCGTAATCTCCTTTGCGGAATGCAGAATGCGGGTTGTGGGAACGCAAAAAAAATACTTATAAAAGAAAAGGTGCTTCTAAAATCCAAAAAACCCAAAAAAACAAGGCTTATGAGGCAATTTTATTAAGTCCAAACCACTATACTTACAGTTTAAGGATTGCCATAAGACTATCATGGCTTCAAAAGTCAAATTAAAGATTAAGGGGCTCCCATTTTAGAGGTACTAAAATGGGATCTATTGCTGCTAGCAACAAATGGTGACTCATTGGGCGAATCAGTTATCTCTATATAGTTCTACATGAAAATTCCAAAGAATATATGTCAGTGTGAAAATATTTTTAGCTCATAATCAAATAGTAACCTCATAAGAATATAGCCAGATATAGTAGAACAAAATATATAATTGACATCTTACAATCCCATAACAACTGATAGTGATGCTCAACAAATGAATAAGCCTTAAAAGAATTGAGGTATCCCTGCAAGCAAGATGTCAATAATGAATCCAGCTTTAGATAAGCTTCTGATGAAAAACTTGGATCTATCTGATGATCTTCAAACCATTAATAGCCTTGAATATGGTTTGTTTATTAGGAATATATATACAACAATTCTTTTATTTTCTTTTTATTTATCTCTTTTTTTAGCATAAAATGCAGCTTAGTTGTAACAAGACCATTTCCCTAGTAAGGAACAATGCCACACACAGGTCTTACCTGGAAACTGGACAAGCTATTGTCGTCAAGAGAATCCTTGTCTTTTGTATTTTACACCAAAATAAATTACCATGGTCTGGTAACCACCTATCAATAATTTTAGTCCAAGTAAGATCCATGAACATGGTCAGGATGGCTTGTGATAAGACCCCATGTCCTTGAATACAACAAGTTGTATGTTAAAATAACAAAAAAAAATTACAAATGCAAGTTGCAAGCCATTACCCTCACTTGGTAACCAGTTGATGGTGATGTCATTCACTAACCATGTCTATGAACATGATAGGCTGGCTTGTGGTAAGACCCCCTATCTTGTAGCTTACACTTATTACAGTGATTTTCTTAGTTCCAAGGTGATCAAGGTGAGATCAGAAAAGAATACAATATGAAGAATCTATTATAGATGTGCTACCAACAATCACTGTAACACTCGGCAATAATACAAGAGTGCTCCAAAAACTCAATCATCATTATGAGGATAATTAAATATAGTGATCAATGGAACTGAAGATTCAATGTAAAGAAGTCAACATAGATTCTGGACTGCATTATCATAAGGATATTGATCTGGGTATAAACCAAGTGAAAATTTCTGACATATACAAATTAAAATTCCTTAGTTAAAATGTTCTATGGATAAACCATTCTACCAATTGAGACTAGCTATTGTAACTATACAATGTTTTGTAAAGAAAAGAAAAAAGAAAGTAATCAAAACAAACAAAAAACAAAAATAAAATCAATCAAAACCACACCTTATATACAGGGAAGTGAAACTTACCTCAAGAAAAATACTTCTTGAGGAGCTGGATGTTCATTGGATAAGATTCAGAAATACCCTTCAACATTTGTAAGAGGACAGTACCAGGGCCAAGATTTTATGTAACAATGAATGGCCCTAACCACAAATGATGAAACTTGGTATATTCTCGTTTTTAGTTTTGGTGTTTGTCCCACTTAAGTACTAGATCCCCAATCTGAAAATTGCAACTGGTGGAAGACTTATAATCAAACCATCTTTTCACCAATTGTTGGTGGTGATATAACTTGTTCCTAGATTTCTCCCTCTCCTCTTCTATCTTAAGAAGAGTGTCAATTCAATCTTTCAGAGGGAGGACTCATCATGTTTTCAACAATATTGTACAATGTGTAAAGATGGGAGAAGAATATTTCATGGTAAGATAGGCTCTAAGCAATAAACTAGGCAGTACAAATAATTTCCAATAGCAACCTTAGGAGTAATTTGGTCTTCCCATAAGGCATTAAAAATATTTGTGGTTGTGAACCACCATTTTTTTCAAGATATTGATAAAGTTATTATTTTGAGGATTCTTCCAAACCATTACCCTGTGGGTAATAATTAGCAGAATACTTCATTGTAATCCCATTTTCAAGGGCATACTGAGTAAGATCAATCGAACTAAAGTAGGAGGAATTTTCAAAAGCCAGAGATCTAGGCACTCCAAACCTGGTAATAATGTTACTCTCGAAAAAGGATATAACTGAGTTGGTGTTAGCAACCTTTAGGGGTATTGCTTCTACCCACCGAGTGAAATAATCCATTGCAGTCAAGAAGGAGGAGTAATGGGACTGACAAAATCCAATCCCCATGGTTGGAAAGGATATTTGATAGTGATAGGTTGAAGGGGAAATGATGGCTTCTTTAATTTTCTACCACATCTTTGGAAAGGCTCACATTTTATGAAAAAGTTAAAGGCATATTTAAATAATGTGGGACAATAATACCCTTCTCTTAACACCTTTTCAGCTATAGTTTGTCTTGATAAGTGTCTACCCAGAGGTCCTGCATGCATGACAACCAAACATTTATCAAATTCCAGTGTTTCAAGGCACCTGAGAAAGACACCATCATGATTTGTGTGGAACAACACATTATCAATAAATTGATAGGGTCTTTATTTCATTCTCAATGTCCTACGCTTTTTGATGTTGAGGGTTGGAGGTGCATACTTGTGAGTAAGATAAAATTTAATATCGCCATACCATTCTGATGACGAAGCGAAAATAACATCAATAGTGTTAGCAAACATATCTTCCTTGTGAATGCATTGACATTCTTACTATGGGACATTTAATTGGGATTCCAATAAACATAAGCCCTTCCCTTTAACCATCTTGGCAGGATTTATCACCAGATCGTACTATGGAGTGCAATCATCCAGTGAGCTCTTTTCTCTCCCAGCTCCTTTTGGATCAACACATTCCTTATAGTTGTGCATGGGACGATCGCCTTTGTCTTTGACTTCAATAAATAGGGCCTGAAATGATTCACATGATTTATAAATAGTATAAGCTTTCTTGTCCACCAATGTATAATTTAATTCGACCCCTTTTGAATGTAGAAATCATGAAAGACACCGGGATCTCTACGTCTTCTTCATTTTTCTGAGTAAGCATGCCAGTATAAGAAACATCAGTAGAAAAAGTATATAGAATGAAATATTTTGAAAAATCAGGAGGCATCAATGCAGGAGCCTCCATTATAGCCTTCTTAATATTCTTGAATGCATCCTTTTGGATGCCATACCCCTTAAATATGACATCTTTCTTAACCATTTCCTGAAGTGGCATAACAATTTGTGCAAAATTGGGAACAAATATCCTCACAAAATTAATCTTTCCAGGGAAATATTGCATAGCCTTCTTTGAGCTAGGGAGAGCAATTTTTGCAATTGCTTCAATCCTCTCTGGGTCAATTATTATTCCATCCTTTAAAACAATAAAGCCCAGAAGTTTTCCTTTTGTGACTACAAAGACCAATTTCATAGGGTTAAAAGAAATCCCAAACTTCCTACATCTATCAAAAACTTGCCTTAAAGCTAATAAATGATCATGTTGTTTTTTTGAAAAAGTAGTTATATCGTCTAAATAAACAGCGACATAGTTTTGTATCAAACCTATTAAAGCTATATCCATAGCTCTCAGAAAATTTGCATCGACATTGATTAGCCCAAAAGGAATTCTCCTATAGGAAAAAGTGCCCCATGGTGTTCTGAAGGAAGTCTTAAGCTGGTCAGAGTTCGTAACCAGAACCTGATTGTATCCTGAAAAGGAATCAAGTAGAGAAAACATTTCTGCCCCTGAAAATGTTTGCAAGATTTTTTCCATCTATGGAACGAGATAGTTATATTTTTCAGATGCTCTATTGAGATTTCAGAAGTCTGCACATAGTTTAATATATCCACTCTTCTTGTGTATGGGAACCAAGTTGGAAATCCACTGCGTGTGTCTGACAGGGAATATAATCCTGGCGTTCAAGATCTTATCAAGCTCTTTCTTTATGAATGGTTCTATACTTGGATTCATATTTCTTA
>LPNX011153610.1:447341-520648 GCA_001517045.1 Pseudotsuga menziesii | reverse complement strand
TCCCCCATGGGGTATGAACATGTGATATGATACAATAAAGCTTCCCGGAAGCAAGACTGAAGGCTCTCTGAAGTCCGAACAAGTTATCCCTGTCTGGTTAACCAGGCTCACTTGATAGAAAACCACTAAGTACAACTTAGGTGGTAACAGATAGCAGCTCGAGAAGAGAAGATGGGAAGTGAAGATCAAGCTCTCACATTACAATCTAGGAAACCCAGATCTAGCCATCAAAGAAGTAAGTACTCTCATCAAAGGAATAACTCTAGAAAACCTAGAGATAAGTCTAAGTTCATTTGTTATACATGTGATGAGAAAGGACACTTTGCTAGAGATTGTCCTAAGAAAAAAATTAGATCTCAAAAGAAGAAGGGAAACAAAAGAAGACATCATTCTCATGCTGCAGAGGATGATGAACCTTCATCGAAGAGAACCAGATATGAAAGTGAAGATTCTTCAAGCGAGGATGAATATGTTTTGATTTCCGCTCTCACGGGAAACATTACTCATGGAAGTGATGATTGGCTTATAGATAGTGGGGATTCCAAACATATGACTGGATTCAAGGAATCCTTTGTGAAACTCTCAGAACATGAATCACCTCACAAGGTGAAGCTAGGAGATGACTACCAGTATCCAATAAAAGGTAGTGGGGAATATTCCTATAATCTAGAATTTGGAAATTCTATAACAATGAGGGAAGTATTGTTTGTACTAGGACTCAAGAAGAAACTTCGCTCCATATCAGCATTAGATGCAAAAGGAATGAGGGTTGCATTCATAGATGGTCAAGTCATCATGTGGCCAAAAGGAAAGACTATTGATGATGCAATAGTGATTGGTGAACAAGAAGGAGGTTTGTACAAATTAAAGGGTCATCTAGAACAAGCCTTGGTCCATGACACAGTAGAGCCAAATGAACTTTGGCATAGAAGGCTTGCACATGTGCATTACAGAGCACTACCTCTTACAAGCAAAGTTGTTGAAGGTCTTCCAAAAATACAAGCAAAACATGCTGGGGTCTGCAAAGGATGTGCAAAAGGAAAGAACACAAAGAAGACATTTCCAAGTAGCGAAAGCAAAGCAAAAGGAATCTTGGAAATCATCCACTCCGATGTATGCGGTCCTATGTCATCAAGCTCACTAAGTGGGTATGCATATTATGTTTCTTTTATTGATGACTTTTCTAGGAAGACATGGGTTTACTTCATGAAGAACAAAGATGAAGTATTCGACAAGTTCAAGGAATTCAAATACTTGATCGAGAATCACACTGAAAAGAAGATCAAGACCTTTCGATCAGATAATGGTGGAGAATTCACTTCAAATGTATTCAAAGAGCTATGTAAAGAATCAAGGATTAAGAGGGAGTTGTCCACTCCTTATAATCCACAACAGAATGGGATTGCAGAATGAAAGAACGGAACTATCATGGAAGCTGCAAGAGCTATGCATCATGATCAAGATCTTCATATGCATCTTTGGGCGAAAGCTGCCAGAACAACGGTGTATGTACAGAACCGTACTCCACATAGAGTACTCGAGAACAAGACTCCTGAAGAAGTATTCTCTGGAAAGAAACCAGAAGTCATCCATCTCAAAATATTCAGCTCTCCTGTTTACATACACATTCCAAAAGAAAAGAGAACAAAATTAGATCCTTCAGGAAAGAAGGGTATATTTGTGGGATGCTCTGAAAGCTCGAAAGCTTACAGAATATATTTCCTAGGATACAAAATATTTACATCAGCGGGGATGTGAAATTTGATGAAGACACAGCTTACAACAAATCCAAAAAGAGACCTGCTGAAGAACCTGAAGAACCAAAAGCACCCAGAATTCATGATACAACCATGAATGAAGAAACTTAGGAAGAAGATCAAGAATTTTAAGAACCACAAAGACCTATAGATCCACCTCTGGAGAAGAATCCTCATAAGAAGAAATATTCTTCTGTACGTGAAATTATCTAAGGTGCAAAAAGATATGGGGCTCCAGAAGAAAATCACAGAGAAAGAAAGAGGACCAGATCCTGCTCCCAGTATGTAGCTTTACTATGTGATTTCATTGATAAAGAACCTTCTAGTTATGAAGAAGTAGCATAACAGAAAGAATGGAAGGATGCTATGATCGAAGAGTACCAATCAATCATGAAAAATGATGTTTGGGATGTTGTCCCAAGACTATAACGGAAGTCAGTTGTAACTTCCAAATGGATCTACAAGATCAAGCATGTTGCACACGGTAGCATTGAAAAATATAAAGAAATATTTTTGGCTCGGGGTTTCTCTCAGAAAGAAAGAATAGATTATGAAGAAACATTTTCACCTGTATCCAGATACACTTCCATCAAATCAATACTAGCTCTGGCTACAGTGATGAAATGGAAGATACACCACATGGATGTAAAGAATGCCTTCTTGAATGGTGTAGTGGAAGAGGAAGTGTATGTAGAACAACCTCTCGGTTTTGAGACACATGATAGAGATTCTCATGTGTGCAGATTGAAGAAAGCCCTGTATGGTTTGAAACATGCACCCAGGACTTGGTACGGCAGAATTGAAAGCTTTCTATCCAGTTTGGGCTTTACCAAGTGTAAAGCAGATTCCAACCTGTACTACAAGGTTGAAGATGGAAACCTAGTGATGCTCCTACTATATGTCGATGATCTTTATGTGACAGGTATGGATGGGTTGATTGTTAATACAAAGAGAAAGCTTGCTTCCGATCTTGAAATGAAAGACCCGGGTATGATGCATTATTTCCTAGGCATGGAGGTATGGTAGAGTGTAGATGGAATCTCCCTTGGACAAGGGAAGTATGCACTAGAGATCCTGAAGAGGTTTGGGATGATGGACTGCAAATCCATGGCCACACCTATGGAATCAAACCTAAGTCTATTGAGTGATGCTTCATCAGCGTTGGTTGATGCTACGATGTATCGTCAAATGATTGGGTTTGTTAGTTTTTCAACATTAAGCTAGCATTATTAGGATATTTAACTTAGAGAATAACAAGTACAACAATCAAACACAAGAGACAATGAACATAGTGTTTTTCCTCAGGGAAACCATAAAGGATAAAACCCCTCAACTTCCTCAGAGATAAAATCAGCACCAAAACAGTAAAATCCCCAAAACAGTAAGTGATCTCCCAACAACAGTAATATTCTTCTTGTCTAGCCCCAGTGTCTTCTCCTTCCTCAACTATGTGCTACACTTGAGTGTGTATGACTTGTGTGTTAAATATAGACTCCTCTTCTCTATTTATACTAATCTCGACATGACTAAATCCCTACCAGGGCCAACCTCTACTAGGAGAGTCTAATAACCCTAGTGCCCTGGAACTGTGGGGAATTTAACCCTTAGACAATCAGAGGGTTACCCACTATGACTTGACATGACTTGTTTACATAATTGATCCTTCCGATCGGAACATCGGGGCATGATAATATGAATCAATTACATTATAGATATATCCCGGAATAAACATCGGGTTACAATACATAAGATACATAGATGAATACATTCCGAAGTTACAAATACATCAACACTCCCTCTTAACTAGGAAGGTATTCTTTCAACACAATTTTCAGCACTGGTCTTCTTCTCTGCATCAACAAGATCATCTCGTCATATGCATCTCAAGTATTCTGAGTCTTCAAGTCATCATCAATCTATGGATCTGGATCATGTCTCAATCTGAATCATCATGGGACACCATCACTCGATCTGGATCATCACTGGACATCATCACTAGATCTAGATCATCACTCGATCTGGATCATCACTACTAGATCATCATCACTGGATCTGGATCATCACTCGATCTGGATCATCACTACTGGATCATCATCACTGGATCTGGATCATCACTCGATCTGGATCATCACTAGTGCTATCTCATGATTCTTCTCGTCACAGGAAGTTCTATAGAGCTAGCCCTTTTTCATGTTGGTTGTAGTTCTAGACATCATGTAGGTCTTCGCCCAGCACTTACATCTGACCTAATCGTCAGAAAGGCATGTCCAGCACTCACATCTGATCATGTAGGAACCAATCCTATAATCATATCATAAAGGCCCAGCACTCACATTCACCAGCATGGTAGGCACATCCACTACCATCTGTGAAATAGCTCTGCACTCACATCCAACAGCATGATAGGCACAAACTACTATCATCTGTGGAAAGGCACTCCACTCACATCCACCAGCATGGTAGGCACACCTACTACCATCTGAGGAAAGGCACTTCACTCACATCCACCAGCATGGCAGGCACACCTACTACCATCCGAGGAAAGGAACTGCACTCACATGCACCAGCATGATAGGAACATCTACTATCATCTGTGGAAAGGCACTGCACTCACATCCACCAGCATGATAGGCACATCTACTATCATCTGTGGAAAGGCATTTCACTTGCAATCACCAGCATGATAGGCACATCTACTATCATCTGTGGAAAGGCATTGCACTTGCAATCACCAGCATGATAGGCACATCTACTATCATCTGTGAAAAGGCATAGCACTCACATCCATCCAGGTGGGAACACATCCTGCTCACAATGATGGAAGGGCTTGCACTCATATCTGACCTTGTAGGAACCAATCCTATAGTCATATCAAAATGGTCCCCATTCCTCGACTGAGCTACTTGGTAACTGACCAGGTGCCTCCATTCTCAGAATGGCAATTGCCCTTACATCCGACCTGCTCGTTGGAATGGCCAACACTCACATCTGACATGGAAGGAATCTAATCCTTTAGCCATGATAGAATGCTTCAGCCCTTACATCTAATCAAGTGGGAACACATCCCTCTATCACATTAGAATGGCTTCTCATTTCTAGACTGAGTTGTCCTGGTAACTGACCAGGTGCCTCCATTCCCAAAATGGCAGTTGCCCTTATATCTGTCCTACTCGATAGAATGGCCAGCACTCATATCTAACATGGAAGGAAGCAATCCTCTCACCATGACAGAATGGCTTAGCCCTTACATCTGACTCGTCAGAATGGCTATGGGTCTCAACACTCATATCTGTCATGGAAGGAACCAATCCTCTCACCATGACAGAATGGCTCAGCCCTTACATCTAACCTACTTGTCAGAATGGCTATGGGACTCATCACTTTCCCTCGGAGGAAATCTCGATCTGGAGAACACCAAGCTACTCCCTAAAGTACTCAAACTTCACTCTAGCTAATGGCTTCGTCAATACATCAGCTATCTATTCCTCCGTCGCAACATACTGGAGATTCACAGCTCCCTTCTGCACCATATCCCTTATATAGTGATACTTGATCTCGATATGCTTTGACTTGTCATGGAACACTAGATTCTCTGACAACTTCACGTAACTCTCGTTGTCATAATGTATACAAGTAGCATCCAACTGGAGATCAAATATAGAGTCAAACAGTAGCTTCCGTAGCCATACTGCCTCACAACTAGCTAAACAAGCTGTGACATACTCTGCTTCAGCTGTACTTAGTGCCACACAGGATTGCTTCCTGCTAAACCAAGAGATCACACCTGATCCCATACTGAAGCAACATCCTGAAGTGCTCTTCCTATCAATGGCACTTCCTACCCAATCTAAATCAACATAACCCTCCAGGTTAATGTTTTGATTCGCATCGTTCTTGAGCCCATAATCAATTGTACCCTTCAGGTACCTCAGAATATGCTTTGCAGAAATCAAGTGAACATGTCTTGGATCTGTCAACAACTGGCTCAAGGTGTTCACAGTAAAGCAAATATGATGTCTCATGTTCGTCAGGTACATCAAGGACCCAATCATCTGACGATACATCGTAGCATCAACCATTTCTGATGAAGCATCACTCAATAGCTTCAGGTTTGATGCCATAGGTGTGGCCATAGTCTTGCAGTCCATCATCCAAACCTCTTCAGGATCTCTACTGCATACTTCCCTTGTCCAAGGAAGATTCCATCCGTACTCTGCCACACCTCCATACCTATAAAGTAATGCATCATACCCAAGTCCTTCATCTCGAACTCAGCAGCAAGCTTTCTCTTTGTATCAACAATCAACCCATCTGTACCTATTACAAATAGATCATCTACATATAGTAGGAGCATCACTGGGTTTCCATCTTCAACCTTGTAGTAAAGGTTGGAATCTGCTTTACTTTTGGTAAAGCCCAAACTGGATAGAAAGCTGTCAATTCTGCCATACCAGGTCCTGGGTGCCTGTTTCAAGCCGTACAGGGCTTTCTTCAATATACATACATGAGACTCTTTGTCATGTGTCTCAAAACTGAGTGGTTGTTCTACATACACTACCTCTTCCACTACACCATTCAAGAAAGCAGTCTTGACATCCATCTGGTGTATCTTCGATTTCATCTTGCAGCCAGAGCAAGCACTGATCTGATGGAAGTGTATCTGGCTATAGGTGCAAAGGTTTCTTCATAGTCTATTCCTTCTTTCTGAGAGAAACCTCGAGCTACAAATCGTGCTTTATACTTTTCAATGCTACCGTCTACAACATTCTTGATCTTGTAGATACATTTGGAAGTTATAATTGACTTCCCTTCTGGTCTTGGGACAACATCCCAAACATCATTCTTCATGATTGATTGATATTCTTTGATCATAGCATCCTTCCATTCTTTTCGTTTTGCTGCTTCTTCATAACTAGAAGGTTCTTTATCAATGAAATCACATTGTAAAGCTACATACCCAGAGCAGGATTTGGTCCTCTTTCCTTCTCCGTGATTCTCTTCTGGAGCCCCATATCTTTCTGCACCTTGGGTAAGTTCACGTACCCAAGTATATTTCCTCTTATGAGGATTCTTCTCTAGAGGTGGATCTACAGGTCTTTGTGGTTCTTCGAAATCTCGATCTTCTTCGTTCATGGTTGTTTCATGAATTCTGGGTACTTCTTCTTCAGGTTCTTCAGCATGTCTCTTTCTGGATTTGTTGTAAGCTGTGTTTTCATCAAATGTCACATCCCTGCTAATGTCAATCTTCTTGTATCCTGGGAAATATATTTTGTAATCCTTTGAGCTTTCAGAGTATCCCACAAATATGCCATTCTTTCCTGAAGGATCTAATTTTGTTCTCTTCTCCTTTGGGATGTGTACGTACACAGGACAACCAAAATATTCTGAGATGGCTGACTTCTGGTTTCTTGCCAGAGAAGACTTCTTCAGGAGTCTTTTTCTCGAGTGCTCTATGTGGAGTACGGTTATGTACATACACCGCTGTTCTAGCAGCTTCAGCCCAAAGATGCATAGGAAGATCTTGATCATGAAGCATTGCGCTTGCAGCTTCCATGATGGTTCTATTCTTTTGTTCCGCAATCCCATTCTGTTTTGGATTATAAGGAGTGGAAAACTCCCTCTTAATCCTTGATTATTTGCATAGCTCTTTGAATTCATTCGAAGTGAATTCTTTTCCATTATCTGATCGAATGGTTTTGATCTTCTTTTCAGTATGGTTCTCAATCAAGGCTTTGATTTCCTTGAATTTACTGAATACTTCGTCTTTGTTCTTCATGAAGTAAACCCATGTCTTTCTAGAAAAATCATCAATAAAAGAAACATAGTATGCATACCCTCTTAGTGAGTTTGATGACATAGGACCACATACATCGAAGTGGATGATTTCTAGTATGCCTTTGGATTTGCTTTTGCTGCTGGGAAATGTCTTCTTCGTATTATTCCCTTTCGCACATCCTTTGCAAACACCATCATGTTTTGCTTGGAATTCTGGAAGACCTTCAACAACTTTGCTTGCAATAGGTAGTGCTCTGTAATGCACATGTGCAAGCCTTCTATGCCAAAGTTCATTTGGCTCTACTATGTCATGGACCAAGGCTTGATCTGGATGGCCCTTCAATTTGTACAACCCTCCTTCTTGTTCTCCAATCACTATTGCATCATTGATAGTCTTACATTTTGGCCACATGATGACTTGACCATCTATGAATCAACCCAAATTCCTTTTGCATCCAATGCTGATATGGAGAGAAGGTTCCTCTTGATTCCTCGTACAAACAATACTTATTTCATTGTTAGAGACTTACCAGAGTCTAGTTTATATGAAGATTCCCCACTACCTTTTATTGGATATTGGTAGTCATCTCCTAGCTTCACCTTGTGAGGTGAGTCATGTTCTGATAGTCTTACAAAGGATTCCTTGAATCCATTCATATGTTTGGAATCCCCACTATCTATAATCCAATCATCACTTCCATGAGTAATGTTACCTGTGAGAGAAGAAATCAAAACATATTCATCCTCGCTTGAAGAATCTTCACTTTCATATCTGGATCTCTTCCTGGATGGTTCATCATCCTCTGCCACATGAGCATGATGTCTTCTTTATTTCCCCTTCCTTTTATGAGAGTGAACCCTATTCTTAGGACAATATTTTGCATAGTGTCCCTTTTCATTACATGTATAACATCTCACTTTAGATAGATCCTTTCTATCGTTATCCTTAGAATGAGAGTTCTTACCTTTGGAGTAATGAGGATTTCTTCTTCTGCTTCTCTTGGAGTGAACTGTGAGAGCTTGGTCTTCACTTCCCATATTCTCTTCTTGAGCTACTATCCATGCTTCTTCTTGAGAACATTCTTCCCATAGTATGCTGAATTTGACTAACTTCTTTCTTGCACAGATTCCTTGGATGAAAGAATCCCATGACCTAGGGAGGCCATTCAAGGTAGTCATCACAATCTCTGCATTTTCCACTTCTTCATCAACAGCTTCTAATTGTTCCTTGATTTGGGAAACCCTTGTGAAGTAGGACTGGATAGTCTCTGCATTCTGAATCTTCACATTCTTCAGTTGGTTCCTCAAAGTCATTTTCTGGTTTATGTTCTTCCCTTCAAACAACTTGGTTAGGGAATCAAACATAGCTTTAGGTGTCTTGAGAGAGGACACCTGTGGGATAAGGTGATCCTTGATAGAATCAGTAATGATCCCCTTTGCCATAACCATCTTCTTCTTATGTAAGGATTTTTCCTCATCTCCCTCTGGAACTGGAACCTCCTCATGGATGTAGGAGTCTAATTCATTCTCTTCCAGAACCAGGGAGATCCTATACTTCTAGGCTCGTAATTTATCAGCTCCCTCAAGCTTTTCATCAGGCTTGGTATGATGAGACATCTTATCTGAGAACCTCAAATGGAAATACAAAGGGCTTTAGATCTTACCAGGTTCAAGATGTCGGATCTGAAACTTGAGCTGAAATCCTGCAGAGTTGGTTCAGGAGCAAATTAGGGTTCTACTTTTCCAAAGTTCTTTCCAACCAAATGCTCTAAAATTTGTTCCTAAATTCGATTTTGGGGAGGAGATCAATCCAGGCCTGGGCTCACTGAAAAATTCCTCTTCTGTGAAAATCCCTAATTTTTGGTAGCAGTGACAGGTCCAAAACTGAAAAACCTCAGAAATGGATTCTGTTTCGACTGAAAGATGCGCCCTAAGGAGGAGAGTTATTCCACCTTACTTTTGGTGAAAATTTGTGGAGGAAGGTCCAAAAACTAGGAAGCCCTACTTCCCGCAGCTGCACAGTGTCTTCTTCTCAGGTTAGCTCTGATACCATGTTAGTTTTTCAACATTAAGCTAGCATTATTAGGATCTTTAACTAAGATAATAAAAAGTACAACAATCAAACACAAGAGACAATGAACACAGTGTTTTTCCTCAGGGGAACCATAAAGGAGAAAACCCCGCAACTTACTCAAAGATAGAATCATCACCAAAATAATAAGAGCCCCAAAACAGTAAGTGATCTCCCAATAGCAGTAATATTCTTCTTTTCTAGCCCCATTGTCTTCTCCTTCCTCAACTATGCGCTACACTTGAGTGTGTATGACTTGTGTGTTAAATAGAGACTCCTGTTCTATATTTATACTAATCCTGACTTGACTAAATCCATACCAGGGCCGACCTCTACTAGGAGAGTCTAATAACCCTAGTGCCCCGGAACTACGAGGACTTTAACCCTTAGACAATCAGAGGGTTACCCAGTATGACTTGACATGACTTGTTTACATAATTGATCCTCTCGATCGGAACATCGGGGCATTATAATATGACTCAATTACATTATAGATATATCTCAGAATAAAAATCTAGTTACAATACATAAGATACATAGATGAATACATTCCGAAGTTACAAATACATCAACAGGGTCCTTGATGTACCTGATGAACACGGGACGAGACATTTGCTTTGCTATGAACACCTTGAGCCAGTTCCTGACAGATCGGAGAAATGTTCACTTGATTGCTGCAAAGCATATTCTGAGGTACCTGAGCGGTATAGTTGATTATGGGATCAAGTACGAGGTGAATCATAAGATTAACCTAGAGGGTTATGTTGATTCATATTGGGCAGGTAGTGCCATCGATAGGAAGAGCACTTCAGGGTGTTGCTTCAGTATGGGATCAGGTGTGATCTCTTGGTTTAGTAGGAATCAATCTTGTGTGACACTGAGTACAGTTGAAGCAGAGCATGTTGCAGCTTTTTCAGCTAGTTGTGAGGCAGTATGGATGAGGAAGCTATTGTCTGATTTATTTGATCTCCAGTTGTATGCTACTTGTATACATTATGACAACCAGAGTTGCATGAAGTTGTAAAAGAATCCAGTGTTTCATGACAAGTCGAAGCATATCAAGATTGAGTATCACTATATCAAGGATATGGTGCAGAGGGGAGCAGTGAAGCTCCAGTATGTTGCGATAGATGATCAAATAGCTAATGTGTTGACAAAGCCATTGGCTAGGGTGAAGTTTGAGTACTTCAGGGAGAAGCTTGGTGTTCTTCAGATCGAGGTTCCCTCCAAAGGGAAGTGATGAGTCTATGAGACATTCTGACATGGGAGAGGATTAAGTTCCTTCCATGGTCAGATGTAAGGGTTGAGCCATTCTATCATGGTGAGAGGATTTGGTTCCTTACATGTCAGATATGAGTGCTGAGCCATTCTGATGCGACTGTAGGATTGGTTCCTAAGCGATTAGATATAAGGGTTGTTGCCATTCTGGGAATGGAGGTGCCTGGTCAGTTACCAGGAAAACTCAGTCTAGGACTGAGAAGCCATTCTGATACAAGAGAAGGATGTGTTCCCACTTGATCAGATGTAAGGCCTAAACCATTCTGTCATGGATAACCATTCTGTCATGGATAAAGGATTAAGTTCCTCCCATGTTAGATGTGAGTGTGGGCCATTCTGATGAGTAGGTCATATGTAAGGCCAACTGCCATTCTTTGGGAGAATGGAGGCACCTGGTCAGTTACCAGGTAGCTCAATCTGGGACTGGGGGCCATTCTAATGCAATTATAGGATTAGTTCCTTCATGATCAGATGTGAGTGCACACCCTTTCAATGCGATGTGTTTACACATGGTCGGATGTAAGTGCAGAGCCTTTATGATAGGATGAGGTTGGATATAAGTGCTGAGCCATTTTGGCACGATGTGTTTACACATGGTTAGATGTGAGTGCTATTCCTTTCTGATAGGATGAGGTAGGATGTAAGTGTAGAGCCTTTTCGATGCGATGTGCTTGCACATGATCGAATATAAGTGCTGAGCCATTCTGGTGTGATGTGTTTACACATGGTCAGATGTGAGTGCTAGGCCTTTCTGACAAGATGAGGTCAAATGTGAGTGTTGGGCACACCTTTTTGACAAGATGAGGTCAGATGTAAGAGTTGGGTGGGCCATTCTAACTTAAGTGTTAGATATCGGCGCTGATGAAGACCTACATGAAGGGTAGGCCTACAAGATTGACTCTGTAGAACTTCCTGTAATGAGAAGAATCGAGATAGCATGTGATGATGATCCATATCAAGTGATGATATAGATGTGATGATGATCCAAACTTGATGATGATCCAGATCAAGTGACGATCTAGTTATGATGATGATCCAGATCAAGTAATGATCCAGATGTGATGATGATCCATACTTGATGATGATCCAGAATGAGTGATTATCCAGATGTGATGATGATCCAGCAGTGATGATCCAGTAGTCATGATGATGCAGATCCCGTAATGAAGAAGACTTGAAGTAGAAGATGACTTGAAGAGGAAGAAGACGAAGAAGACGAAGAAGACTTCAAGATGAAGATGATGAGATGATCTAGTCGATACAGAGAAGAAGACTAGTGCTGAAAATTATGTTGAAAGAATACCTTCCTAGTTAAGAGGGAGTGTTGATGTATTTGTAACTTCGAAATGTATTCATCTATGTATCTTATGTCTTGTAACCTGATGTTTATTCTGGGATGTGTCTATAATGTAATTGATTCATGATGTCATGCCCCGATGTTCCGATCAGGAGGATCTTTAATGTAAATAAGTTATGTCAATTCATTGTGGGTAACCCTCCTATTTTCTAAGGGTTAAAGTCCCCACAGTTCTAGGGCATTAGGGTTATTAGACTCACTTAGTGAAGTCGGCCTTGGTAGGGTATTAGTCATGCGGGGAAGCAGTATAAATAAAGAGGTAACTTCTCTATTTAGCACACATCACATACACACTCAAGTGTAGCTCATAGTTGAGGAAGGAGAAGACATTGGGGCTAGATAAGAAGAAGGTTACTGCTGTCGGGATATCACTTATTGTTTTGGGCTTTTCTATTTTGGTGTTGATTCTATCTTTCAGGAATTTGCGGGGTTTTCTCCATTTATGGTTTCCCTGGGGAAAAACACTATGTTCATTGTCTCTTGTGTTTGATTGTTGTGCTTGTTATTCTCTCAGTTAAATATCATAATAATGCTAGCTTAATGTTGAAAAACGAACACAAGCAAGGCATATATTAATGAGCTGATGGTTTTGCTCATTACCCAAATTAATAGTCTTATAATTTCGAGAAAAACAATGAGTTTTTCAATTTGGAAGGAAAAGTATTATCAGACAAAGACTTTTGATGTTCGAATTCATTTATAGAAAAGTATTGGAAAGTGTCCTAAGCTTTGAGGAAGTTTAAAATACGTACATCATCATCAAATATTTTCCAACTAGTTACATTCTCGAGTATGGAAGGAATGTACATAAGTTCGATATAAAATGTATCAAGAGCAAGGCCTTCGGGTAGAATGATCCTAGATATAGTATTTGCTAATAGGTATACATCAAAATTTTGTGACATTGGGATAGATTTAATGTTAAAGGCTTTAAATGAGCTAGTCATGTCCCTTACTAGTTTCTGATAATTCAAAATCTGGGGGGATAAACAATGGATCTGATTTCTGACATGTTTGGCTATAATTTCTGAGTCCCCAAAACATTGAATAATTGTAGATCCCAAGTATATTTATTTCTTGATCCCTCGTACCTAGGTTTCGTATTCAACAAATACTAGTCTACAAGTGATCATCCATTTGGTACACTCAAATTCTAGTCTACAAGCGATCATCCATTTGGTGCCCTTGGGATCGATAAGAACACAACCTGCACTGGCACCATATTTGGACTTATTTCCATCAAAAAAGGTGTCCATAATGAAAAAACTAATTTAAAATTGGTATTAGCATGATATACCTTCTATACAATTTCACTAGAAAATGAAATAACTTTACAATTGTAGGTTTCTTACAATCTATCAAGATTTTGATTTGGGGAAGTGTCAATAGGAAAATCACCAAATTAAGAGTCAAGGGTGTAGTATCAATAACTGTTGACACAAAATCAGCCAACAAAACTAGTCGATAGGGGTTCCCACTCTGTCGACACCTAAACCACCGGGATCTCCCTTTGGACTGGCCTAGATAGGTTTTACCTCGTCTGACAACACCCGCAGAGCGAATGAAGTCTCACCCAAGATGTTCGAGGGAGAGATGATGGAACCAAGTTTTCACATAATGAGAGAGGAAAATGTGCATCTACTTATCAGCTTAGTAAATCCTTAACAAATCTGATCATTCCACTCACGCATTAACAGAATGATACCGTTCTTCAACAAATTGCATCATTCTCTCATAACTGTAGTAAACACATTGATGTGCAAACAGATACAGCAAAATAACGTCATTTAAAATAGGGAAACATCACATCATTTACAGATACATGTCGTAGATTCACATTGCATTCATAATTGAGTTGCACAAAACAGTAAAACAAGAAAAAAAAGAACACAATGATTCAACTCAACTTTTGTCTTGTCATATTACTTCTAGATAAAATCACAGATTCTCCAAAATAGTTCACAGATCAACAAGTGCGCTCCAAAATATACTCTCAACAATGATCATTCAAGCATTCCAAAGTCTCCCTAAAGATACTTAACATTTTCAATTCTACATCTCCTTATAGGATTGCACCTTTACATTCAACATCCATTTAGACAACTTCCTAACTAAATCTTAAATTATTCTACAAAACAATGAACAATATCCACAAAATATGGTCCAAAACTACAAAAGATGACATAAAATATTATAGTCTCCATCTTGCATGACTTCTTCTAGTTGTGCAGTGTCTTTGAGCTTGCGCAGCATCGACGATGTTGCGCAACTATCTTATCCCAAAATCGCCTGCCAATATCCCCCCAGCACAATATTGTGGCTCGCCCTCGAGCCACGTCAGCTGGACATAGTGTACTCATTGATCTTAAGCGTGAAGTCTTCATACTCCTAAGTAATCACCTTCACCTATTCTTGAACTTTCTCAGCAATCTCATAACTTCCTGTCAAATCGTGCTTCAATGGGTGCTCCACCATCTTCTCAGCTACCTCCATATTTCCTTCCCGCGTGGCCGTTAGCGTAGCAATTGCCTTAGTAGAAAGTTGTGCTCCAATATCTTGGAACTCATATAACTGTTCACTGCGCTTCTGTTGTCTCGCCTAAGCCTTTCCAACACACTGTTTCAAATCCTCCATATCTTCATACTTTCTAATCTAAACAATTGGTCACATTATTCTCAATGTCATCTTTAATATCACCATTTACCCCTCTGCCTACTGCAACTGCTTGGTTAGTTGCGCTAACTACTCATCCTAGACAACGATGCCCCAAAATTGTGTCGTTGCATCAATGACCTTCATCATTTCCTTCTCTGTCTCTTCTAGATGTGTCTCCATATCCTCTATGGTGCTTTTCCTTTCATCATCTTATTCAGGTGGTCTATTGGGATGTATCAAAGCATTCAAATCTGCATTGTCTAGCTACAATTGCGCGATGACTTCTCCAAGCCATTTTTCTTTTTCTACTACATCTAGTTCTGCAGTTATCTCGTAGACATACTGACATGCCTCCGAAACTACTTGTTGCAACTGCACACTCTGATCCCAGAGATGGGAATTCTTGACTACTAGTCGTTCTTTCTCTTTTTTTAGCTCCATAATCTCCTCTATCCTCTTTTCCCTCAACTCCTCTTGTTCCTTCTTGAATACTTCGAGCTATTTTTGTGCTTCTTCTTCCTTCTCCTATGATAACAAAAAATGACTGGAAATGTTCTGCTCTCTATAGACCAACTCCTGATTTGTGACTATTTCCATATGTACCAACTTTTGCATGGAAAGTACGTTGATGTCAATAGAAGGGTCCTGCAACTGCTACAGGTAGGCGTTCAAATCCTCATTACTGATCTCAATCGTAGATAGAGCATTAGAGGAAATTTGGGGTCCAAAATGGGCCTTATAAGAAAACATGGCAACAATAAATTTTGTGAGTTGGAATTCAAGAACCAATAGAATTTCAATAAAATGAGTCAACCATAATGGTTGAATTTAAATATTTGTCATAAAAGAAAACTACTTTTTTTGTTCATATTTTCAACATATCTCCCTGTGTTTTTACTCAAATTTTATGAAAATACGAACACAAAAAGTAGTTTTTTTCATTATTACTCCAAAATTAATAACTATTATTTTATTATTTTCCTTAGGAGGCCCATTTTAGACCTCAAATTTCCTCTAATGGAATTTGAATATTCTAAACCTGCATCCTAGTGTTGATTGAGCCAAAGTCCTGCATAGCTGCTCCTTCTCGCGCTCTCTTTAAAACAACATCATATAAAGAATCGATTTTTGTTCTTACCTCTGCAAATCCCTCTTGTGTTGATTTCTTCATTTACTTTGTTGTCACTTTTGTTGCATCAATAACCTCCTTGATAAGCCATTTCAACTGTGCATCCATTCCTAGTGCGGTGCTACTGGTCGCACTCTCTTCATACCGTTTATTTGTCCTAGATTCGTCAAATGTGCGCTCTACATGCGGGTCAGTGGGTGTCTCTGTAGACTCTGTATTGAATTCATGGTGAATCTTCTGGTCATCCTTATGCATGGGATCAATAGGTGCATATGCTAGGGGTCCTATCGATACTTCTTCAAAAATGATCAATTCTCTCTATTCCACGGGACAAGCATTAACAGTCGCATATAATTCTTCATCAAACAACTTGTAAGGTGGCGGCAAACATTTCCTGTTCGGTTCACGTTTTGCTTGTACATGAAAGGCATGTGGGATGATTACAAACTAAGAAATCCTTTGATACTTCATCGTAACTTCCTCATATAATCGAGGAACCTTCACAACTGACACCTACAACGCTTTCCAATAGACCCAAAATTGGATTGCACAGCCCTCCAAAATTTTAGGTTCCTTTACCCACCAAATATTTTGGTAACGTGCACCCTTGCACACTTTCACCGCTTCTACTTCCATGCCTTGATAGTTGACTGCATCCATCCAAGGCATGAGCACGATCAAGATTAACAACCAACTATATGTAAACAATCAGTATCCCTCCTATACTTCCACCGCATCCTTTGCCAACTGGTTCATCAAAAAGAGCGACCAGCTCACTTGTACCCCCTTCGAGAATTGCTCTGTGCATGCAATCACGTCTGAGTTACATTGTATGGGGCGGTTCTTCTTGACCACTTTTTTGGTCAAATCCTTGCATCGATATGCACCGCTTGGTCCTTGATACTATCGATGTGGTAAGCCAGCCTGTCGTACTCCAACCCATAGCATTTCTTCAACCTCGCCACAAGATTCTTGTCATTATCGTGCCTCTAAAATAATACAAAGGTTTTGGCCCATACTTTGGAAGCTCCGTGATGTCTGACATCAATTCAATCATGATTTCAACTAGTTTGTCTAGCCACAACATCCCTCCATGAAAACATGCCAAATGGCTACTTTACAGATGCATTTTCCTCATTTAACCGCCCAAAATGTGGCATGTTAATTAACCCCAACAATATCGCCTTATTCAGCCCACTCTCCCAATCCTACATAATGCATTCTATTGGGATGCCTCCTACTACTACCATCAGCACATATGGTTCCTTCATAAAATCCTCTAGTACAGTAAAGTCATGGTTATCATACTTCATCTGCATCAGTAGAGGCACAATGTCTGTAGTGCATACCATGCCCTATGGTATCGTCGGCATATTCACTTACTACTTCTAATTCTTGGTGAGCTTTTTGAGATGTGCACCAGGCCAATAGGGTAGTATATACCCAGGGATATCCTCAGCAAACACCCCTACACGAGCTGCTAACTCCAGACTCCTGAGCTCGATGGACCCTTCTGCACAGCTTCCTCTACTTCCCTCATATATGTTCTAATCTACCTCTTCTTCAACATTGGGGAACTAGGATTCTGTCCCTTCTTCTTCTTCTTCGACACCAACAATCATCCTATCGAAATGCTTGTGATTTCCTCCTCAATGGTTACTAGTCCAAACTCGGAGTCCCGTTCACTTGAAATTTCCATCATGATTGGTTCACTCTACATGTTGTACTAGTGCCGCGCAATGCTCAAGAGTCACACACCCTCTCTTTTTTTAGAAACTCACTCAACTCACTCTGATTCTACTTTGCAACTCTATAATTCTGCTCAATCTTACACAATGGTGTCTTCCGAACACATCCAACCCCTTTTTTATAACATCAAGTCGATCACATACCCATCATGACCAAATCAACACAATCTGCTTTACCTCATCATGACCAAATCATGCATTAATTTCTCAAATCCTTCGTTGATCTTGTCAATCCAATGGTCAGATCTTCCATTAATACATGTCCCTTCAACAAGAGCAGCCGGTTAACTACTTTAACTATCTATATTTATTACATATTTGACTATGTCGCAACTCTCTAGTCGTTGTGACAAACCTTCCTAACTGTGCTACTTACTCCCCTACTTGCGCATCCACTTTCTCCTTGTGCTCCATCCTCCTATCCATCCATCCTACCTATTTTTTTTTCATTGCGTAGTGACTTAAGCATCACTTGGTTCTGGGCCCGTTATATAGGGCTTCAGCCTACTACCATTCACTAATTTTGGTAGCATCACACTATCTAATTGTTGCATTTGAACTGCTCCTCTTGAAGTAATGGAATTAACAAGATATGGACCTAGCCAATGCATCTATAACTTACTTGGATGCTTCATGAACTTGTTGTCATACAACAGCACCGAATCTCCTTGTTGAAACTATTTTTTCTTTATATGGAAATCATGCCAATACTTTTTCTGATCCTTCTTGATGCTCTGGTGAAAACTCACAACAAAGTGGTATTCCTCAAGCTGAACTAACTGGTTCAATCGTTCTTCCATTGTTTCTTAATCATCCATGCACATCGCCACTGCAATGCACATACTCAGAACAATGTATTCCATAGGAATGACTCCCTCTTTCCCATACACCAATTTGAATGGTGTCTTCCCCATCAATGGCTTGCAAGTGGCACGATATGCCCACAAGACTACTGGAATATTCAAATGCCCTTCATCGCAGTTTGCGTTACATGCCTTTGTAAACACATGCTCCAACCTTGTTGAATGCCTCCACTGTCTCATTCTCTTGTGGATGATATGGGATACTCTTCTTATGTTGTATATGAATATCCTCTATCAATGCACTCATTTTTTCATTGATGAAGTGACCCCCCTAGTCACTCATCAATATCCCTGGACATCCAAACCGCGTCACAATGTTGTCAAATAAGAACCTCGTTGTTGTTGCAGCGGTGAAATCCACGACTGGTGCGGCCTCTTCCCCTCTTGTCAAATGGTTTGTTGATGTATTGATATACTATTCACCAGTTCACTTTCCAGCTAGGTTGATTGGTCCCACAAAGTCCACTTCCCATTTATCAAATGGCTACAATGTCACCTGAGGTACTAGCGGCATCTCATCCCTCCTTGATGGCTTTTTAGTCCGTTGACACACATCGCAGGAACGCACATAATCTTTCACATCGGTATGAAGAGTGGGACACCAAATCCCTACGCGAAGCACCTTCCTAGTGGTAGCACAGCCACCATAGTGTCCACTAGCAAATCCTGCATGTGCCTCTACCAAAATATGCTCTTGTTTATGCACTAGGACAGACCATCGCAAAATATCATCAGATCCTAGTTTATAGAGTTTTTGAGCAATCAACTAGAAATCCGAGGCCTTAACCAACAAATTATTCTTCTGACTTGTAGTAAGGTCCTCTAGTGTGGTTCCCGTTGCCAAAAACTATATTATTTTATCATAGTAACTAACAACCATGTCAATTCTAAACAACTGTGCATATGGAAATCCGTCATCAATGTTTGTTGGTTCTTCACCTATCTCAATTCAGGATAAATGATCAGGGACAACATTCAAGCGACCCAGCCTCATAATTATCTCAAAATCAAACTCCTAAAAGAGAGGTAGCCAACGACATATCTTACCCCCGAACATAGACTTATTGACTAGGTACTTCAAATAAGAATAGTCTGTAAACATCATGAAATGACTGCCCAATAATTAATTCCTAAACTTATGTAGCGCATATAGCATCACCATAACTTCCCTTTCTGTGGTCATATAGTTTTTCTCTGCATATGACAGCTTTTGACTAGTGAAAGAAATTGGGTGATCTAGATATCCTTTCCTCGGTTTTGTAAGAACCACTCCTAGTGCAACAGATGATGCATCCATGTGAACATGGAACTCCTTTTTCCAATAAGGAAATACTAGTATTGGTGTGGAATCATCTTGGCCGTCAGCATATCAAAACTGTTTTGACACTATTGACTCCATAGAAATAAAATGTCCTTCTTCAACAAATTTTCCATCGACACTGTGATCGCAAAAAAACCTCATATGAACTTGTGATAATAGCCTGTGTACCCCAACGTCGCTATAAGAATATTTTCATTTCTACGAGGAAACAAGCTCAAAATAAGGGCAATCTTCGCAGGCTCAACCAACTTTCCTTGCTTTCAAACGTTGTGACCCAACATCATCCCAAAAGGTGTGTATACACTTCTTTGATTTGAGCACGATATGATGCTATCGACACTTTTCCAGCATCAATTGCAATTTTTCCATATGGTATCTAATCAATCCATAAACTCTCCAGTCATCCTTATAAACTAGCAAAAACTTCTAATTAAAATCTATGAATGAAACGACAACAACACAAGAAAATATCATAGGCGCATTTTTCAACCCAAATGACATCACAATGTACTGAAAACAACCCCATTGAGTAACAAATGTTGTTTTGTTGCGATCCTCTTTGGCGATCCTACTCTGGTGATAGACAAAAACCCCATCCATGAAAGAATACATCGCTTGACTGCCTACTCCTTCTAGAACTTCATCAGTGAATGGTGTCGAAAATGGATCATGCATACACGCATCATTCAATTTTCTTAGGTAGACATAGATCCGTACCTCGCCCATCTTTTTGTCCTGGACCACCATCATACTAATCCATTCTGATTCTTTAGCTGACTCAATTATTCCAACATCCAACATCTTATCAAGATCATCTTTTACTCTCTCCTTATATCCTTATATCGCAGATTCAGGCGATACGGCTGTGGCCTTACTGATTGCAAGTCTGGATTTAGTGGAATATTCATCTCTCCTAAGTCTCCAACTATTCCCTTCATCTCAGAAAACTTCATAGGGAAAAAATATTGGATTTCATGGAACATATATGTGATCTTTTCCATCGTTTCTTCATCTCAGTAATCCCCAACATTTACAAAGTTTGGGTTCTCTTCGATCCCAATGTTGACCATTCTAATCTTCAATGGATGATTCATTGGATCCATTGGTACATCTGGTGCTGCGAAATCTTGACCCCCTTATGTTTCCAAAATATTGATATTTCGCAGATCAGCATCATCCTTGGATCCTCCAGTTATGTTATAACATTCCATCATCGAATGCATGTGAAAAAGTGCATGCAGATCCACTAGATATGCCACCGACACTACCTTCAAAACAATGTCGCAAATGAGTTGTAGTGAATTATGAACATCTATCATACCTTACAACATGTTACACTTCTACATCTACCAGGACATTACCAAGACTACTCCATCTATTGTACCTTACATCATGTTACACTTCTACATCTCCAAAGAGAATTGTCATCAATATTTGACACTACGACCATCCAATGATCGAATTCTTATGGGTCTCCCACCATCGTGTTGGAGTAGCCTTCAGGGCTTCCTCCAACGCTAGTAACCACTGTGGTTCTAACAACTTATCTTCAAATTCAACAAGAAACTCAGATAACTCAGGAATTCCTTCATAGATTGGTAATTCAATAGTCTCAATTGCGACATGACATAGTGACTGTGTAATCAAGCTACAACTCCTTAGCGACACCTCATGCAAGAATCTCTATCGATTCTCTAAGGCATCATCAAAATCAGAAGACGCGGAGCTACCATTGCACCAACTGAGTTCCCCATCAGTATTTGGATGGACATAATATTTTAAAATTTTATATGCATGATCCCATCCTTTGAAAAATTCATCATTCACTGGCACAATATACCTCCTCCCTTCATTTGGATCCATTGGAGCGATGACTCTCATGTCTTGATTCTCAAATGTCATCATGGGATTCATAAAATTGATCACTTCCATACTATCATTGGCCCATCCAATCCCCAACAATGCGTGATAGGAGCCTCCACCATGAACAACTTCAATCACATAGAAATCGGCATAGGTATTCATGCCTTCAACATCCACAACAAGGTGCGGAACTTTCCCAATCGGCATTAGTTTAGCCTGGTTAGCAAGTCGTAGCTGCACAGGAGACTAGCTCAGCATTGGGCTCCCCATATTTTTCCATTTTTGTCTTGTCATAATATTAACATCTAATCCTAGATCCAGGATGACTGAATCTACCTCATAGTACCCAATCGAAATATTCATGAGTATTTCTTTCCTCATATTTTTCTTATGCAAGGAATTCACTGTGGAATCCTTCCACCCCTTAGCCATTTGATGCAATAGATTCTCAATATTGGAAAGAGCATCAGGATTTCTTTCTAGTGACAAGAAACTATTAAAGAAGTGTTGCAAGTTACCATGCGACCATGATGGTCCTACCTCCAAAGTGGAATCAGAAGCAGTTGGCATTTCGTAAACATGTAACTTACCCGAGTTTTTATGTATGTCATCCCGGGCTTCAAAGAATGTATCTTTCTCTGTGTTGACATAAAATTGCAATTTATTCTTTCTAGCTAACTCAACTTGTATAATCGGTTTATCTTCTCCAATTTTCTCACCTCTGGGAGTGACGACAGCAACTTTAACATCCTACATTCTAGGCTCCTTTGTTATCATCGCAACTGTCGATCCTTGGTTCTGGTTGAGCGGTGGATTGACAGGTTGATTCAGATTTTGATTTGTATTCTGGTTCTGATTCTACAATTGGTTCTGGTTCTACCCTTGATTCTAGTTCTACAACTGATTCTGATTCTGCAACTAATTATGATTCTACAATGGTAGAAAAAAAAATTCTTGCCGCCTTGCGATTAGTTATGGACAGTTCTCAACAGTATGATAAATCATTGTACAATATGTACATGTACACTGCAATTTTGTACAATATCTATGATAATTCCCCATCACACCACAATTATAACATTTGATAGGTCTGTGACCTCGTCCTCCTCAGAATCCTCCTTGTTGCTAGTACAGCGGTTGACAAAATTGTTGTTGCTGGAGATTCAACTACTGGTGAACATACTATGTTGACTAAACATATTGCGGTTTATGCAGAGCCATCTGCATCTGATTATACTATGGTTGTGGTGCAAACTACTGTTGCGGTTGCTATGGTACAAACTGCATCTGTGGTTGCTACTATGGTACGAACTGAGGATGAGGTGGTGGTTGCACCATCTATGGTTGTAGCTTTTGTACCGCTCGATGATCCTCTCACTTCACATAATATGAGTCATATGTTCTCTCGTGGAGTAAGTCATAGGCACAAAAATCTTTATCTTCATGCCCAAAATATCAACAAAATGTGGAGTATAGGTTCATCAACTTCGTCACCATCTTCTGCATATATACACACTCCTCATGTTGATTCCCATATACTTGAAAAAAGTGGCACCACGGTACACTGCCACAACTCAATGGGTTCGGCACCCCTGAAAATAGGTAGTTTTGGAAAATGTGGGAAATTATCCTTCGTATGTTTGTCTACACGACATCAAATGCACCAGATATCCTCATGTTGTTCCTTTCCCTTCTTAATATATTGCAACTAGAGAATCAAGTTCACCAATTGCATTTGAATCTGGTTCATCCCGACTGCATTTTCTCCAACGGGTGAAGCTTCCATCTTCATGGATATCTCCAGAGCCTCACTCTATGTCATAGTCTTCTGCTGCATCAGTGGTAGTCTGATATCAGTTAGCAATGCTGTAATGTACCATTATTTATGTTGAATGTTTCTCATCTCAAAGTTGACTCTTTCCATTAATGTCTTAAATATTTGATCAAAATCCCAAAGAGTCTCACTGAGATACTTCTTAATTTCCTTCAATTTTGTAATGTACCATGCTTCATACTTTAGTTTTCTGAATTCTTCAATAATTCCTCTCCTTACTTATTTCAATGTCTTCACCAAAGTCATCATAGCAACTTGTACAAATTTCATATACCAATCCAGTGCGCGAGCGCGAAGGGTTGTCGCCAATAGGCCCTTCTAATTTCATCATCCACAGTTTGTCTGACAGTCCATACTGCCTCACATAGGAGCCAATATTGTTCTCGAACCTCATTCTCGTTCCCATGAAACAAAGGTAACTTTTCCTCGTCGCGCTCCATTCTTGACCTTCTTCCTAACGATGTTGATCTACTACTACTATTAGAGTGCTATTGGAATGGTGGACATGTCAGTTTTGAACATGCGTTTCTTCTTGATTATGATGTAGTGCACGGAGGTGTGGGTGCATTACTGCTAGGGGTTGATATTACCTCTATCATGGGTGTAGTATGGTTCTGGTCATCCTCATCATCACTGTAGGGTCACTTCGTCCGATGTGGTCTTCCTTCGCGGTCTTGCGTTTTGATCACAACAAGACCTTCCCTTGTCCTCTACCTCTTCTCTTGTCAAATCCTTGATCCTCCTCTCGTAAGATAACTTTCTTCCTCAGCTTCCCTCACAATCTCGTCATAATTTTCACCCATCTACCCCGTATCATTTCGTTTGTATCCCCCTGTCTTCGTGGTATCCACAACCTCCACACACCAGAGTTATACTACTTGAGGTGCATCCTCAGTATTCCTTTTTGCAGACAAGCATCTTAATTGACAATTGTAAAGACAATAAGAACCTACCTCTTGGTCCGTTCAAAATTCCCTTTTTCCTTCGTTGTAGGGATTAGTAGTATCAACCGAAAAATCAGTGATATAGCCTTCCAAGGTACTATCTAGCCAAACTTCAATAGCCTGCATATCTTTGTTGTCAGTTTCCCGCAACTCCTGGATCAATTTGGGGGTCCAAGACGTTGGCTCACCTCCTTGGAAATTTGTCTTGTGATAGGTGAATCATGCCAACCACTCATACAGTATGATTAGGAATCTAGAGAAAAAATACTCATGTGTACCGTCATGTATGTACCTTTCCAGCAAATTATCTATCATTAGCCCATGGTTCTGATTTTCCTTCTCAACAAAGTCTCGTAGCTTCAAGTCAAACCATTCTTTAATTTTTGGTCTCGTCAAATGCCACAACATGTCCTCCCCTTAGTCTCAACAATGTCCCGGAAACGAAACCATTTGCAATTCTATATCTACTTGTAGGCTTATTCGTTTACATTCACGATCCACTTAGACAACTTCCTAACTAACTCTTAACTGATTCTACAAGTTAATGACCAATATCCGCAAAATATGGTCCAAAACTACAAAATATGACATAAAATATTCTAATCTCTTCCTTGCATGCCATCTTTTAGTTGTGTTGTGTATTTGAGCTTGTGCAACATCTATGATGCTGCGCAACTATATTATCCCAAAACCACCTCCCAACAATAACTATGTTCACAAATATTGTTTGTTCACTTGGATCATTCAGATCCGTGATTTTCTTCTTCATGAGAGGCTCTCTATTGATCTTGATATGATTAGGCCTCCCATTATATGGAAGCCACAAATGGGACCAATATGTAGAAAAATATCCTTTGAGTTTCTCAGACCAACCTCTACTAAGCCACATACCATATGTTTTAGGAACATCAACTACTACAATTTCGACTGTCTAATGTATTCTAGGATCGACATACAATGTTAAAAGAACATTTTTTAGCTCCCTTAAGACTCTTACTCTAGATCTTTCTAACTTCACTATCTGTGTAGGAAAAGACTTTGAAGTTGCATTTAACTTTTTACACACAGACACATGCATAACATTTAAGGATGCCTCTAAATCGATCATACAGTTGTGGACTTTTCTGTTGAAAATTTCAAAAGTTAGCAAGAAATGCGAGACTATTTTTGTACCAGACTTTTGGGACTCAGGATTTGTGCAAATTTATAAGTTATGATTCTGAGCTTCCCTAGATTTGTTTAATAGAATATTCTTAGGTAAAATTTATCTAATGGATGGTATCTTGAGAAGTTCAAACAAAGAGGTATTAGCTATGTACCTCTTTATATCATCTACCAAATTATATTCGATTTCGGGGATTACCTCTTTGTTTAGAAAAACTGTTTTACCTATACCCTGAGCAGATGTCGTTGGTGGAGTGTCGTGTGATGTTAAGCCTTTTTTTATGTTGTTGTAGGAATTCTACAGATCAAAAAAATCTTCTGTATATTCCTCCTCTTGTTCTTCTTCCATTGGAAGCTCTGAAAAACAATTAATAGTATTTACATATGGATCCTATTCATCAGTAGGAGGCATTGTTTTTGTAGCTTCCTGTGTAGTATCATTATGCACAGTTTGAGGTGTGGAATTAAAGGATTTAAAGATATAATATATCTCATCAAAGGTGAGGGTCTCTCCAGGGTTTGGAGGAGGTTGATTTAGTGGATACTGGTAAGGTCTTCTAAGTAGTGGCCTTTCCTGGCCATTATTGTTCACCTGCTTATCACAACTAGCTCTTTTAAGATCTACCATGTCATTAGAAATATTTTGTAATAGTTTCTTCATGTTATCCATTTTGTAAGGGTCTCTGTTTAGAATTGTCGGTTTAGGAACATTCCATTTCCTTTTCCTAGTTGTAGAAGGCTAGTTCAGTTCTTGGTTAGGATTATCTTTAAGATCATACACATCATTTTATACTATAACATCCTCCACAAAGGTTGCTTGCAGCGTAGACTTATGAGGATGCTTGACCCACATGGGAATAGTCATAGATAAACCCTCAATATAGTAGGCTATTAATAGCTCTTCGATAGGAAGGACTGTGACAGGGATCTTGTTCTTAAAACAAGAAAACCTTTGATTGAAATCCTTGAATCCTTCTTTTGATTTTATCCTCGGAGAAGACAATTCTATGAAAAGGTCTTGTGGGGTGCTATCATCTCCAAACGTCTGGAGTAATAGTGCCTCAAATTGTTTCCAATAATTAATAGAAGCCGTTTATAAAGCAAAGTACCAAGTTTATTCTTGTCCCTCAAAAGAGTGAGGAAATAATGTACACGCCACATTCTCATGAATTACATTCCTTAATCTAACAGCTTGCATATAAATCTTGATATGATATTTTCCCGGGATCCTATCGTCTGGATTGAACCTAGGAAGCCACTTGTAATGGTTCTTAGGCAATTTATGTAATTTTCCAGGCATAAATACTATGTCTAAATCAAGCCAAGGTCTGATATGGTCTTCGGCCATTGGTCTCCCTGGTGGATCTTTTGAAGATTTAGAGGAAGACTCATTATCTGAGGACTCTTCTAATGAATATGGAGATGAAAAAGCTGGTAAATTTTCAAATATAATTTCTTCCACATAAATTTTGGCTATAACCTTTCATAACCATTCATCCTTAAGCTTAAAAAAAACGTTAATTTATGCAAGTAAATACACTTCTGCAACTAGAAAGTTGTTTTCACACTGAAACTGACTTTCTGACTTGCGCCTTACGCATTATGCCTTTCCACCTTCCATTGCGGACTTCGGGAATCAAAATGCCTAACATACGACGGATTCATTTATCCATATTTTTTACTTTTGTATTTTTGCTTTCTGCCTTCTGCTGTGTACTACGGGAATCAAAAACTTGATAAACGATGAAGTCATTTATCCACCTCTCTATCTTCTACATTCTGCCTTTCCTCCTTCCTTTGTGGACTTCGGGAATCAGAAGCCTAACATATGACGGAGTCATTTATCCATATTTATTCCTTTCACATTCCATCTTTCCTCCTTACGCTATAGGCTACAGGAATTAAAAACTTGACAAATGACGAAGTCATTTATCCACCTCTATGCCTTATGCATTGTGTCCTTCCGCCTTCCGCTGTGGATTGCAAAAATCAGAAACTTAAAAAAATGCACCTTCATTTTTTCACCTTATGCTTTCTGCCTTCGGCCTTCCATAGACAGACTCTGGATAACAAAAACCAACTCTTGGCCTCATCTCTCCTTCTGATTTATGCCTCCCACCCTCTACCTTCTGTTGCGAACTTTAGGGTGCGGAAAACATACGTTTGCCTTAGAATTTTCAGCTCTTTCCAAAACTAAATCAATCCTATAAGTTACAGTGGTTTTAAATACAGAGTAGGTGCATTCCCTCTTCAGTGAATCTGTGCATCCCATGCCATCATAACCATTCCCAACATACCAAGATTACTTCTCCTATGAGAATGACAAAAACCCAATGCAAGGAGTCAACATAGTATGTGTATCATACCATTAATACACCCCATAACCAAAGAAATAATGATCATATGAGTATGCACCCGTTCACCAGACAATACTTTGGTCAACAATGATATAAGCTTTCTTGATGGATAAACACTAATTTCGTAGAAAAGAACAATAAGCTTCAAGTTGCAGAGGGAATTGATCCTTCCAATGGTCAATTTCAATGAAGATTACAGAGTGTAAAGAACGTACATCTTTGATAGATCTATGGTCAATATTATCAAATCAACGGTCAAGAATAATTCCACTGAATGAGATAACGCTTGAGATAAGCACTGAGAACAAGAAGTCATTGTGGACAAGGCACCTTCATGATTAATGACAGAAATAGGTCTTGGAGAAGTTCAACGACTATGATTTATTTCACTGATTCAACTAGCACAAATTAATAAAATCCTGGTGTGTGCGGAAATTTTATAAAATCATCCTTATGGTATTTGGGATCCACCATTGATCTAGATCCGACAGTCCCCAAGGACTTCGCTAATTCAACTAGCAGGTGATTTAATTGTGGAGATGGGCACAAAATTTTAATGCAATTTAGTTTGTTCTATTTGGATTCAGCCGTCGATCGAGGTTGGCATAGATCCAACGACGAAGGATGAATTCGCTCGTTCAACTAGCAGGGGAGTTAACAACAGAGGCTGGATGCATAAATATTATGAAATTCAGTTCATCGTAGACTTGAAGTCCGCTCTTTGTTGAGCATTAAAGGGACCATAGGTTGGGTTGCATAAACGTAGCAGTTTGACTAAAGTTAGAATCAACTAAATCATATATCATACTATCTAAAGAATGTATACAAAGGGCCTAGCATCACAAGCATAGTACATTTTTTAGAAAAACATTGCGGAAAATAACAACAACAAGAGAATACTTATATGAGTGCCCACACTCATTTAACAGCAATACATTAATTAGAAAACCCAATTCATTCTCTTATCATTACAACAACATGGAAAACATACATTCATACATCCACCAACGTGCCCTAATCTCATCAATCATAGGAATCAAGTAGTATGCAGATAAATCTGTACATAGCAACAATCCACCACTTGGATTTCCATTTTACCAAATGTAAGGCACATTCATTTCAAATGTCATATGATTACAACAGTTCATAAGAATCATTAAATATAAGCTATTATTTCATCATTTCATTGATATTAAAACACATCTTTAACATAAACAGACATACCCCGAGCTCAATAGGTTTGCAAAAACAATACTCAGTGATGGAAGCTTTTGTAAAATGAGCCGCAATGAAAAGGGAATAACCACATTCCACCCAAACGTAGATTAGGCATGGATCTCTCCATCCTCAATCACCCCCGAGATAAACTATGCATGCTGAGAGTGGTGACAGTCAAACTTAGTCCAGTTCTCCACAGAGAAATCACTTTCCTAAAACAGAGTGCTCACATAGCAAGTATTCCTTGTTCCATCATACTCAACGTCGTCCCACCTCCTAGCATATGCTTCCTTCTTTCTGGCTTTTGTTTTTCCTAGGGATTTTGCATCTAACAGCCAATTCCCCCTAAGAATTTTTGCTCCACTACATCTTTGATTCCCTAGGGTGGGTCTAGTACCATACTGGCATTCCCATGTCTGGTGTAACTTCCATGCAAGTGACCCTTCACATCCCCCACTCTCGCATGCATAGTTTCCTCATTCAACATGGTTGTCCCTATCATGCATATTTTTATTACAAACCTAATGTTTCAGTTACATTTTTTCTTCAAGGATCGATTGGCATATCTCAGGTATTCTAATCACATTCAACAAAAATAAAATAGTCTTTTCAAAAATATTACAAATAAAGTTTATCACTTGGGGGATATTACATCACTCCCTTAATGTAACACTTTCCACAATGTTTTGAGTCATCTTCCATAATTTCTAGAAACAGGCCTAGGTACTTCTTTTGCAGGGCATCTTCTAATTCCCAGGTTGCCTATTGTAGGTTAAAGTTCTTCCATTGCACCTTAACCCAAGCAAAAAACCAGTTCCAAAGAGCAATCTATTTTTTGTATAGGATGTACACATGTTCCACCTAGAATTCGCCCTCCGGTTCCACCTGTACAACATTCCATACAATGATGTGAGTGGAATAATATACATATTCCTTTAGAGATGAAATATAAAAAACATTATGAATTCTTAAGTGTGTTGGAATAGCAAGCTTGTATGCCACGGTTCCAATCCTTTCCAAGACTTGAAAGGGTCCGTAGAACCGTGGTGCTAATTTGGTACAACTTCCTAGTTTTAGGGAACTCTTTTGGGCGTTGACTCAAAGGTAAACATGATCCCCAACCAAGAATTCTTTCTGTTGTCTTTTCAAGTTAGCATAACTCTTTTGGAAATCTTGCACCACCTTCTAATTCTTATGTACCTCCCGAATAGTTTGTTCCATTCCTTGCAATATTTCAGGTCCTACCATCAGACAATCCATAGGAATATCCCAACTAACAAGGGTAGCATACTTCCTTCCATACAGTATTTCAAATGGTCTCATCTTGGCGGAGGCCTCGTAGCCATTATTGTATGCAAACTCTACCATATGTAGGTAGTCTTCCCACTTAGTGGGTCTTTCCATGAAATGCATCTTCAGCATGTCCTTGATGACTTGATTTGTTTATTTTGTTTGTCCATTTGTTTCAGGGTGGTAGCTAGTACTGAACTTTATCTTGGTTTCCAACCCTGCAAACAATTATTTCCAAATTTTTTATGTAAACATGACATCCTTGTCAGAAATTACCTGTTTTGGCACTCCATGAAGTCAAAATATTTCCTTCAGGAATATTTCTGCAACATTGATAGCCTTATAAGTTCATTTCACAAGTATAAAATGAGCAAACATGCTTAATTTATCAACTCCAACCATAATTTAATCATGGTGTTTTTGAGTTAGAGGAAACCCTGTGATCAAATCCAAAGATAGTGACCTCCCATTTTCATTCAGGAATTGGTAAGGGTTGTAACAAACCTACTGTATTTTGATGTTTGTCCTTCCCCCATTGACATTCCAAAAATTCAGACAGGTAATCAACTAGATCTGCCTTCAAATTGGGAAAAAAGAATTGCTTTTTGAGGGTTGTTATCATATTTTGGTAAATAGGGTGTCATACATAAAGAGGTTCATGCATTTCATTCAAAATAATCAATTTTAAATATGCAACATTAGGAATGTATATTCTTCCTTTAAACCAAATTAATCCTTTTGTTGTCTATCTTGAATTCTATCCCATTCAATTTTACCTCTTCTGTCAGCAATTTATTTAGTAGATTTCCATATTCAACATCATTGATGCTAGTTATTTTTATCATGTTCAATAGATCACCTACTGGCTGACTCACGGTGATATCATACACTTCTTGAGTTCTTCATCTCAGTGCATCATCCACTTTATTTTCCTTACCATTGATATGCTTCACTTCAAAGTCAAATTCGCTTAAAAAGGCCATCCATTGTTCTTGTCTGGAAATAATTCTAGGCTGAGTAAACTGATTCTGTACGTAGGTGTTATATGGCAATAAAAGGAACTTTTTCCCTAACAAGTAGTGATGCCACATCAGTAAGGAATGCACTGCTACTTCCAATTCCAGATCATGGACTACATAATTTCGTTCATGATCCTTGAACTTGCGAGATTCGTAACATACCACATGCCCTTCTTGAGATAGTATTCCCCCCAATCCCTCCTTTCTAGCATCAATACATACTATGTAGTCTTTATAAGGTTCATCTACCTTCAAGATCGGGACCATGGTTAGCAGTCTTTTTAGTTTTTCAAAGCTCTCTTGACACTTCACAGACCATACAAACTTTACTCCCTTCCTTTGTAAGGAAGTAATAGGATAGGATATTCTTAAGAATCCTTGGATTAACCTCCAGTAGTACCCGGTGAGTCCCATGAAATATCGTATGTAAGAGACATTCTTAGGCACGGGCCATTCTAGAATTTATTTTATCTTCAGCGTATCTACTGCAATCCCTTTTTTCTAAGATGACATTTCCTACATACTAAATTTATTTCTTGAAGAATTCACCCTTATCAAATTAAGCATCCAACCAGTCATCTCTTAGGGTTGGTAGTATGATTTTCAAGTGTTGTTGATGTTCTTCTTTTGTCCTTGAGTAGATCATGATATCTTCAATGAAAATTAACATGAACTGATCCAAATACTTGTTAAAGATGTTATTCATCAGACACATAAAGGTGGCATGGGAATTGGTCAAGGCGAAAGGAATTACTACAAATTTGTAATGCCCATATCGGGTCCTAAAGGTTGTTTTGTTAACATATTCTTCCTTAATCTTGATCTGGTTGTAACCAAAACTCAAATCCAACTTGGAGAATACTTTTTCTCTCCCTACTTGATCAAACAAATCATTAATCTGAGGCAGAGAATAATTTTTTTTCATGGTCACTTTATTTAATTGTCTATAGTCTATGCACGGCATTAAAGTCCCATATTTCTTCTTAACAAACAAAACTGGGGCCCCCCAAGGTGATACACTAGGCCTGATATAACCATTATCGAGTATTTCCTGTAACTAGATTTTCAATTATGTTAACTCGAGGATACTCATTCGGTAAGGTAATTTGGATGCTGGAGTGGACCCAGGTATAATTTCAATGGATAAATCTATTTCTCGTGGAGGGGGTAGTCCCGGTATCTCCTCTGGGAACACATCCATGAATTCACTTAAAACTAGGTGATCCCTTACAAAGTTTGGGTTTTCATTAAGGAGTAGGTCAGCAATCTTTATAGCGTAGAGCTTACATCCCTTCCTCAAACACTTCCTTAATTGCAAGGTAGATATCTTCCTTAAAAAAATAGGATTACTAAAACCATTTACCTTCCTAACAATTTTATCTTCAGCTAGGTATGTACAAGTTTTATCAAAGCAATTTTGTAGTACTTTATACTTTTCTAACTAGTACATGCCAATAATCATATAATATGACCCTACAGGAAACACATTCAATTTTTTCCTGGCTACATGGTCCTGTATTAAAATTTCACAATTAGAAACAAACTATGTTACATTAGTTTTTGCTCTAGTGGGTAGTTGTATTGACCAAGGACTTACATGCCTTACCTTGGTGAGATAAAAATTCTCCATCATTCTAGGAGTGATGTAACTTAAAGTAGCTCATGGATAAATTAATATAGAGATATTTTGGTTAGAAAGAGTACCTTCAATATCTATGATTGCATATTGATGATCTTCCTATTGATCTTCAAGGGTTGCATTAATCCGGTGGAAAAATTTTCCAATTTCTCCTATAGTGGAAGATTCTTGCAGGTTGTGTATAGTCTTGTTGGATTCACTGAGGAGTGGGAATTTACTTTGTAAGTGGGTACCTTCGCATCCCCAACACTTCAGAGGTTCCTTAGGGGTTCCAGCAGCCCCTTTTGATCCAAGATGCATAGGCATATTGTCCTTATGTTGAGACTGTCCATATCTATTATAGGAATTTCTTTTAGGATTCCTTGGCATGTTCCCGAAGGGTGGTGGTTGTAAGCCCTTCTTTCATTGGTTGAAATTTTCTTGCTTCTTGTCCTTCCAGGATTTGGAGAGGTCATTTCTTTGTTTATACTTCTCAAAACATAGTCTTTCTTTTCTTAACACCTCATCGAGAGTCTTGGGGTTATCAAATTCAATACGATCTTTGTAGGACTGTGGAAAGCATATTAGGAATCATTGTACTTTTACCTTTTCTTCTTTAATGTACCACATGAAACGTAGTAGTTCTAGAAATTTATTGATGAGGTCCTCCATGGTCATTTCACCAAGTTTCAATTCATAGAATTCCTTGGTCTTCCTTTCATAATAGATTTTTGATAAATACTGCTTCTTGAAGAGTTTCTTAAACTTTGACCATTCCAGGTTCTTTTCTTTTGATATGTGGGAGATATTTAGGTCTTTCCAACAAATACTAGCCTTTCCTTTTAAGTTGTAAACCGTCATTCTTACCTTCATGTTGTTTGAGTAGTTGTATATCTGAAAATACTTTTTATAATCCAGCAACCAAGCTTCCATTTCTTCCCATGTCCTTGATTCCCCATCGAAAATGGTGAGTTTAATTTTCTTTAATTCTCTTTCCAGGTGGTCTACTTTTCTCTTCCCAGTTATCCATCCTTGATTCCCATATTTTTCAGTTTCCTAGGAGAAATTGCTTTTTCTTTCGACATTGTACCCTACTTCTGCTGGTGGTTTTTCCCCATTATTCCTCTCCTACAAGCTTTGGAATAGTATCTCATTGAGCTCTTGTTTTTTTTCTTGAGCCCTTTTCAGTTGTTCGGTTTCTTCTTTGAAGCTCTTTATTTCCAATATCAAATTCTTCACTATTTCAAGTACCTGGCTTGCTTCAAAACACTCTAGTTTTGATAGTGTTGGGTGAGGTATTGGTGTACCTTATTTAGGTGGGTACTCCTAATCATTTTGTGAGGCCATCATTGTATCCTATTATAAAACAATTCCCTATTCATACACAAAAAATTTCAACACAAGAATGTTTAGAAAAAAAAGGTTCCATAATGCAGTGGAACTAGATGTTCCCCAAAAGGAAACAAGGTTGAAAGCTGTGGCTCTTATACCATATGTAACATACCCATATAACCTGGGAAGATGCATATATAAAAAAAAAATTGAAAATATAATTTCTTTCACATAAATTTTGGCTATAACCTTTCGTAACCATTCATCATTAAGCTAAAAATAAACAACATTAATTTCCACAAATAAATCCACTTCTGCAACTAGAAATTCATTTCCACACTAAAACTGACTTTTCAACTTGCGCGTTTCGCATTCCTCCTTCCATTGTGGACATTGGGAATTGGAATTCCTAACATACAACGGAGTCATTTCTCCATATTTTTGCCTTCAGCATTCTGCCTTTCCACCCTCTGCTATGCATTGCGAGAATCATAAACTTGACAAACAATGAATTCATTTATCCACCTCTCCACCTTTTTCATTCTGCCTTTCTTCCTTCCGCATTCCTCCTTTCCTCCTTCCGCTACAGAGTGCGAGAATTGAAAACCTGACAAATGATGAAGTCATTTATCCATCTCTCTGCCTTCCGCATTCCCTCCTTCTTCCTTCCACTACGGATTGCGGAAACCATTAACTTAACAAACAACACCTTCATTTGTTCACCTTCCTCTTTCTGCCTTACTCCTTCTGCATATGATATTCAGATCATGGAAACCAATGCTCGACCTCATTTCTCCTTCTAATTTCTACCTCCCACCTTTCACCTTCTGCTCCGTATTCTGGGGTGCAAAAAACATATGTTTGCCTTAAAATTTTCAACTCTTTCTAGAACTAAATAAATCCTACAAGTTACAGTGGATTGAAAGATAGAGTAGGTACATTCCATCTTCAATGAATCTGTGCATCCCATACAGTCATAACCATTCCCAATAGACTAATACTACTTCTCCTATGACAATGATAAAACCCCAATTCAGGTCATCAACATAGTTTGTGTATCATACCATTAATACACCCCATAACCAAATAAATCATGATCATATGAGTATGCACCCATTCACGAGACAATACTTCCGCCAACCATGATATAAACCTGCTTGATGGATAAACCCTAATTTTGTAGAAAAGAAACGATAATATTCGAGTTACAGGTGGAATTGATCTTTCCAATGGTCAATTTTAGCAAAGATTACAGAGTGTAAAGAACATACCTATTTGATAGATCTAAGGTCAATATCATCATATCAACAGTCGAGAATAATTCCGTTGAATGGGATAACGACTGGGATAATCAATGAAAACCAAAAGTGATCATGGACAAGGAACCTTTATGATCAACAACAGAGATAGCTCTTGGAGAAGATCAATGGGTGTGAGTTATTTCGCTGATTCAACAAGCACGGATTAATAAAACCCTCATGTGTGCAAATTTTTTATAAAATATGCCTCATGGTATTTGGGGTCCACCATCAATCTAGATCCGACTGTCCTCAAGGATTTCGCTGATTCAATTAGCAAGTTAACTATGGATATGGACACAAAATTTGAATGAAATTTAGTTTTTTCTATTTGGAGTACACCACCGATCGAGGTTGGAAAATATCCAATGACGAAGAATCAATTCTCTCGTTCAACTAGCAAGGGATTTAACAGCATAGGCTGGATGCAGAAATCTTATCAAATCCAGTTCATCGTGGACTTCAAGTCCGCTCTTTGTTGAGCATTAGAGGGACCATAGGTCAGGTTTCTTAAACTTAACAGTTCGGCTAATGTTAGAATCAACTAAATCGTGTATCACACTATCTAAATACTGTATACAAAGGTCCTAGCATCACAAGCATAGTACAATCTTAAGAAAAACATTGCAGAAAATAACAACAACCAGAGAATATTTATATAAGTGCACACACTGATTTACCATCAATACTTTCATCAAAAAACCTAAGGCATTCTCTTATCATTACAAAAACATGGAAAACATACATTCATAGATCCACCGATGCGTCGTAATTTCATCAATCACAAGAATCATGCAGTATGCAGATAACTCCATGCATAACAACAATCCACCACTTGGGTTTCCATTTTACCAAATGTAAGGCACAATCATTCCAAACATCATTCGAGTACAACAGTTCATAAACATCATTAAATATAAGCTATTATTTTATCATTTCATTGATATTAAAACACATCTTTAACATAAACAAACATACCGTAAGCTCAATAGGTTTGCAGAAAGAGTTCTCAGTAATGGAACCTGTTGTAAAACAAGCCACAATAAAAATGGAACAACCATGCTCCACCCAACTGTAGATTAGGCATAGATATCTTCGTCTTTAATCACCCCCAAGCTAAACTATGCATGCCGAGAGTGGTAATTCAAACTCAGTCCATTTCTTTGGAGAGAAATCACTTGCCTGAGATAGAGTGCTCATGCAAAAAGTATTATGTGTTCCAGCATACTCAGAAGAGTCCTTCCTCCTAGCATATGCTTCCGCCTTTATTCTTTTTTTTTACTAGGTATTTTGCAGCTTACGGCCAATTCCCCCAAGGTATTTCTGCTCCACTACATCTTTGATTCCTCACGGTGGGTCTAGCACCATACTGGGAATCCCATGCCTAGTGTAACTTCCCTGAGAGTGACCATTCACGTCCCCCACTCTTGCATGCATAGTTTCTTCATTCAACATGGCTGCCCCTGTCATTCAGATTTTTATTACAATCATAACGTTTCAGTTACATTTGTCCTTCAAGGACTAGTTGGCATATTCGAGGTCTTCCAATCATATTCAACAAAAATAAAATAGTATCTTCAAAAATATTACAAATAAAGTTGATCACTTGGGGGATATTACATAGCGACTGTTGTGCATCCTGTATATGGTTTCTTTGGTTGGTTAAGGGATTTGATTTGTGGTTATTTGATTTGGAGTATTTAGAATATTTATTAGTCTTTGTTAATGAGTCACAGTTTAAAAGATAACATGGATTTTTGTACTTTGTTTATTTACTTCCTTTAGTATATTTCTTTGGATGGATAAATTATTTGATTAGGTTTTTATTATTGTAATAAGGTCTTAAACCTTAGAGAGTTCTCTGTAATTTTATACTCAAGGATTTTATTTTGTTTTTACTTTGTTTTTAAAATGAGATCGGTGATGTGATGTAGGGTTTAGTTTAGTATGGGTTGACAGAGGTCTAGTTATTAAATTCATTTAGAAAACTAAATATTGGATCTAGACTAAACCCTATCATATAATATAAAATTTTAAAACTAGTTTAATACAACTATGATAGGAATTATACCCTAGAATCTATATAAGAATTAAAAACTAAGATTCAAATTTATCTAATAAAACAAACGTGAAACATTTATTCAAATTGGTGGAGATTAAAAATTACAGATCTCAATCCAAATCCTAATAGCTATAATTACAACATGTAAACATAATTAAAATAACTTGGAAATGTAAAAACCTCTTACTTGCAACTATAGAGCCTGTTAATGGCTAAAAGACCCTGCACACTTAAACACCCAGAATTAATACTACCCTAGCTATATCTGACCTTGGAAATTATAAACGAATAACATTGGAACTACCACGTTCGTCCCAACCATGACTCAGAACCATTCCTGGTTCTAATATGGATCCCCCCCGAGCTGGCTCCGACATGCAAGTGATCTAGAACTCCTAAAGGTGGGTTGCTGTTGTTTGGAAAATTAGTCTCTTTATAAAAATGCTTGTTGTTTTTGGCAGAATGTTCTTTCAATTCACTCAAGAATAATAATTAGATCCCTAGTCCTTCTCTTGGCTTGGTTCTTATAGAATATATTTTAGGAAATGGTAGCTGCCTTAAACTTCACTTGCATCAAGAATTCATTACTTTCTTGAAAATAATCCTTAATTTGATTTATATAAAATTAATACTTATTTTGTTTAACTAGGAACTTTTTACTAGTTCCTAATTGAGCTTAGAATAGAATATTTATTTAATTATTTTAGTTTATAATAACTACATAGACTCTCACTTATTATTTTAGTTATCTTTATTTCCATATATATATGCTTATACACATATATTTATTCATGCATCACATATCATAGTTTATTTATTTTGATGCTTCCCTTAGTTTACATTATTTCTTTTATCAAGGCCTCACGTAAGGTTTGGTCAATCAACTAGATTAGGTAGCTCTAGATCCTCCTTACATGTTTGATTGCCTCATATATCGTGGTAGTTCTTCCAGACCTTGATGAGAAGTATATTTGAAATTTCATTTAATCAACTTAAAATAAGTATGATAAGGGTTCGTGCTATTCAGAGTCGTTCACTCAACACACTTAATTTCAGTAACCCCTAGTGCTATTCAAAGCCTAAGCTCAACACTATTAATTGGGCATTACACTAGTGCAATTCCAAAAATTCTCTCTTAACACTAATACTAGGATATACTTGTATAATACACCTAGGGATACAATGGCCAAAAATATGATGCTCCATAGCTTATGTCAACATCAATTTTGAATGCTCTAGGGCTTATGCCCAACACTTCCAATATTATAATTCATGTGTTCCAAAGCTTACACTCAACACAAAATCTCATAACTCATGTGTTCCATAGCTTATGATCAACACAAAATCTCATCACTCATGTGCTCCAGAGCTTATGCTCAACACAAAATCTCATCACTCATGTGCTTCACGGCTTACACCCAAAACATTATAGAACTCAATCATGCATTCAGTCTTCTACACAATACATCAAAATAATTATCTCAGTATATGTATATTCTAATCACATAATAATAAATCCAGTGCATCGTACTACAACAATAGTTCTTGTCCATCAAGGTCTACGCCCAACATATATAATCATATACAAGACAATACAACATGTGCATTGGATTACGGCAAATATATATAACTAATCAATCATAACTCATGGGAATTGGGGAATACGCCCAATATATAAGCATAAACATCAAAGTAACTCATTTGCAATAAGGTTCATGACCAATATAGTTAAGGTCAAAATTCTGGATAATACAGTAAGTTATTTTATTCGCTTGTTTGTTTTTTGTTGGTCAATGTAGTTTTTTTGTTGCATAGTTTTTGTTTTGTTTATTTGTTTTTTGGGGGGATAATATATATATTTTTAATATATATTTGTTACTTTTGTTTTGATTTCTTTTGAGGGACCGAAAGGATGTTTTTTTTTTATTTTGTTATTAGGCACAATTTTTTTATCATACTTAAACAATGAGAACTATTTTTTTTAAATGCAAATACCGAATTCTATGACATAATGGTTGTTTTGTTAAACAATTTTCACAGTAATTCAATGTTTTTTTGTGAGTGCTTGAAGTATAGACGAGGAATAAATCAGATAATGTTGTTAGAAATTAGAAAGAAACTAGAATTGTGGTCAATCCAATAAGCTTCTGAAATAGTGAAAATTGGTTCATTATTTTGCAAGTTTGTTCATAAATTATTGAGCATTAACCTTGAATAAGTTGTTGGCTTTTATGATTTTCATTGTTAACATTTCATATGCTTAGCTAAGACATCAGTATTTCATTTTCTTTTCATAACAAAATCATATAAACAGGATCACTGAAAGATAGAAAAGCACAACCATACAAAATGAACACAAAGATTTATCCTGGGAAAACCCTAAGGGGAAAAACCCAGCAAAAGCTTCCTCAATATAGATGCACCAAAAAGATAAAAGATAAAACCAGCAAGGAGATCAAATCCTGATCCTCCTCCTTCTCCAGCTACTTCTCTTCTCCACTAATGTGCTACACAAGTGAGAGTGTGTGTCACAAATGAGGAGCACCACACATCTATTTATATTCATCTGTTCACTAAGTTAACTCATCTGACATGTAGGCTCGAGTTAATCATGTAGGATCGAGTTACACATGTAAGCTCAAGTAACCACACTGGGGTGCTAATGACCCACCTTTACAATTAGAGGGGACTACCTCATGACTCTTGTTAGTTCTTCCGATTAGAAGCATCAGGGTACAAAGTAATACAAATGGTTCTCTCGGTAGGACCATCGGGGACCAAAAAAGATACATATAGAATATTCTTCGAAGTTACAATATTTCAACACTCCCCCTTAACAAGAAGGGTATTCTACAACAACATCAACAACAGCAATAGTAGGAGAGAGACAAAGGACATCATCAACATCATCAGGGAAACACATCTATAAATCATTGGAAGCTTTTCAACATCATGCAGTCTTCATCTTCAATCTTTAGTCTTCAGCAACATCAACACTTTGACCACTTCGATCAGCAACAATCTTTGACCGCTTCGATCAGCAACAATCTTTGACCGCTTCGATCAGCAACAATCTTTGACCGCTTTGATCAGCAACAATCTTCAGCACTTTGACCTTTCAATCAGCAACATCATCTTCAGCTCTTTGACCTTTCGATCAGAAACATCATCATCAGCTCTTTGACCTTTTGATCAGCAACATCATCATCAGCTCTTTGACCTTTCGATCAGCAACATCATCATCAACTCTTTGAACTTTCGATCAACAACATCATCATCAGCTCTTTGAACTTTTGATCAGCAACATCATCATCAGCAACATCATCATCATCATATTTTAATCTTTCGAACAGCAACATCATCATCATTATACTCTGATCTCTCGATTAGTACGTCATCATCATCATACTCTGATGTTTCGATCAGTACGTCATCGTCATCATACTCTGATCTTTCGATCAGTAACATCATCATGAAAACATCATCATCATCAAAACATCATTATTATCAAAACATCAACATCATCAAAACATCAACATCATCATCATCAAAACATCAACATGATCCTTCCTTTCGGAATTACGGGATCAACATGTCTGTGGTACTCAGATGATCCTTCCTGTCGGAATTATGGGATTTAGGTCTTTACGGAGTTACTAACAATCCTTCCTTTCAGAATTACGGGATCAACACATCTGTGGAACTCATACAATCCTTCCTATTGGAATTACGGGATCAAGTCAATGATCCTTCCTTTCGAAATTACAGGATTTAGGTCTTTACGGAGTTACTAACGATCCTTCCTTTTAGAATTATGGGATCAACACAGCTGTGGAACTCAGAAAATCCTTCCTATTGGAATTACGGGATCAAGTCAATGATCCTTCCTTTCAGAATTATGGGATTTAGTTCTTTACGAAGTTACTAATGATCCTTCCTTTTGGAATTACGGGATCAACACATCTGTGGAACTCAGACAATCCTTCCTATTGGAATTACGGGATCAATTCAATGATCCTTCCTTTCGGAATTATGGGATTTAGGTCTTTACAGAGTTACTAACGATCCTTCCTTTCAGAATTACAGGATCAACACAGTTGTGGAACTCAGACAATCCTCCCTCTAGGAATTACGGGATCAACACACGTTCTCGAGTACCGAAGTCATCGGATCCGTTCTGAACTGAATTTCAAGGATGATACAATCCTACCACCTTCTCAATGACCAAAGTTCACCGGATCCATTCTGAACTGAAGTCCAAGGATGATACAATCCTACCACCTTCTCGATGACCGAAGTTCACCGGATCTGTTCTGAACCGAAGTCCAAGGATGATACAATCCTACCACATTCTCGATGACCAAAGTCACCGGATCACTTCTGGACATATGTCCTAGGATGATACAATCCCTCTTCATTCTCAAAGACCAAGGTCTCCGGATCACTTTAGGGCAAGTGCCCAGGGATGATACAATCCCAGTGCAACATCACTACTCCCCCTTTTGGGGAAGGTATTTTCGAACCACACCAAGCTTGTCTCAAAAGAGTTCGAACTTTACTCGGGACAGAGGTTTCGTCAGCACCTCATCATCTAAACCATCATCATCGACATCTTCAGTATGTGAATACTGAACTATCTCAATCTGTATCTCTAGTATGTGAACACTGAAAGAATCATCATCTATATCTTTAGTATAGAAATACTGAAAGCATCATCATTTCTATATTTAGTATAGAAATATGAAATCACCATCATCTGCATCTACAGTATGTAAATACTGAAACATCATCTATATCTTTAGTATGGGAATACTGAAACATCATCATCTGCATCTTATCTCATACGTAGAAATAATGAATTTCTATGTGTTACGATGGAACATGGGGTTCCCTATCATCACAACTCTAGTTATCACATAGAATCACGATAGTGTCCAACTCTAGGTTGAATAATCCTGACACTAGTAAGCTACTATATATTTTGCTTCGGCAACACTAAACTGCTTTCTGCTAAACCATGAAATCATAGCAGATCCCAAACTATAACATCCACCTATTGTAGTGCTTTTTCTATATGAGATACTTCCAGCCCAATCTACATCTGTATAGCCATACAATCTATACTTATGGCTACCATCATAGTATAGACCAAAATCTGTAGTCCTCATCACATGTTTTGCAGCTACCAAGTGAACCCATCTAGGTTGAAATAGATATTGACTTAAGGTGTTCATAGCAAAACAAATGTCTGGTCTAGTATTTGTTAAATACATCAATGACCCAATGATCTGTCTATAATGAGTCGCATCTACTAAATTTGATGAGTCACCAGCTACCAGCTTCATGTTGGAGTCCATGGGTGTGGCCATGGATTTGCATTCCAACATATTGAATCTCTTCAATATCTCTACCACATACTTTCCCTAGTTGAGAAATATTTCTTTGTCATACGTCCAGACCTAGGAAATAATGCATTAACCCAAGGTCTTTCATCTCAAATTCTTCTGCTAGTTTCTTCTTTCTTTCCATGATCTGTTTCTCATTTCGTGTCAAGAATAAGTCATCCACATATAATAATAGGATGACAGGTTCATCTTCTACAACCTTGTAGTAAAGGTTAGGATCGACTTTACTCTTGGAAAATCCCATGCTTGTCAGTAGACTATCTATTCTTCCATACCAAGATCGAGGGGCTTGTTTAAGGCCATACAAGGCCTTCTTCAATTTGCATACGTGAGTATGTCTATCTTCAAATTCAAATCCGTGGGGATGTTCTATGTATACTTCTTCTTCGATCACACCATTTAGAAAAGTTGTTTTCACATCCATCTGGTGTAAGTCCCACTTCATCATGGATGCAAGTGCCATGGTAGCTCTAATTGAAGTATACTGTGTGACTGGGGAAAATATCTCTTCATAATCAATTCCCTCTTTCTGAGAGAAACCACTGGCCACAAATCTTTCTTTATACTTCTCAATACTTCCATCAGCTGCATGCTTTATTTTGCATATCCATTTGGAGGATACTATACTCTTTCCTTCGGGTTTGGGAACTGTATCCCAAACAACATTCTAGTATTCTTTCATCATAACATATTCCATGAGTTTGTCTTATCAGATCATCAACATATCCTACTATTCTGCATTCAACCTTTAAGGTTGGAACCCACTTTACTCTTGATAAAGTCTCAATCCAGCAGGAAGTTGTACATCATGTCGTACCATGTCGAACTTAGATATATTCTGTAGTCACTCCCCCTGAAGTGGAGTATCATCTTCCCTCTTCATTCTGTACAGGTGGCTCTATGCTTGATATATACTTGTCAATAGGGTATGTCATGTCATAGTCTATTCTTTCTAAGGCAAATCATGAACCTTTCTTTGTACACTTGTTCTTGTAGATCCATATGGAAGATACTACGTACTTCCCTTTATGTCTCGAAATCATATCGTATACATCATTCCCCATGATCAACTGTTATTCTTTGATCATAGCTTATTTCATAGCATTATTTTCTTCATCTTGAGTTATCTTTCGTACCCATGGTGGTCTTCATCCTTCGAGGTGGATCTACTTCTCTCTGAAGCTCTTTATTCCGTCATGGTGTCTCTGACCCTGGGAGCTTCAGATTCATGTTTATTGGAGTGAATTTTTGAATTGTCATCACTTGTTATTCGGAACAAGTCTCATCCTTGTTTTCTTGTAGGAGGTTGTTCAGGACCTTTCCTACAATTCAATTGCACCAATTTATATGGTTAGAGCGATTTCATAAAACATATGCATAACGACAAATTCTTATGCATCATGCAACTGTTTAGCCAATACAACATTCATCCATATCTCACGGAAACTTTCTAGATGCCTTCCATCTCTACCATGACATCATTGAGATTGTGCACTAATCCAATATGTCAGCAAAGAGGTTTCATTCTAGATAAGTAGCAATGGGGAGATGTATAGCACCATGAGATACTTACTGATCATATGCATATTAGTAGTATACAATCATTAATGAAAAAAATCTATCATGCATAACACATCAACTGAATATAATCAAATCCATAACAAAACAATATCATTAAATGACAATTGAATACTTATCTTTTGTTTGTTTCGTGGGTAGACTCCTTGATCATTCTCTTTCATCATATTCTTCATTCATGAAATCATCATTTCTTATCCAAATGATAATATGGGTAAGAGGTTCATCAAGAATTGAGTTCTTCATATTCCTCATCGCTTGAGGGATCTTCTTTGAATGGTGAGAGCTTGATCTTCAATTTTCTCCCATCTTTCTTCTTCTCTTCTTATGAGACGAGCTTCTTCTTCTTCCCAGAGTCAACTGAAATTAATCACTTCCTTCTAGCACACATTCCTCGCATGAATGAATCCCATGATCCTGGGAGGCCATTCAAGGTGGCTATCACCACTTCTGCATTCTCCGCTTTTTCTTCTACCACTTCAAGATGTTTTTCATTCTGGATCTTCACATTCTTCAAATGTTTTCTCGAAGCCATATTCTGATTTATGTTCTTATATTCAAATAGCTTGGTCAAGGAATCAAACATCTTCGGTGTCTTTCGGGAGACACTTGTGGTACAAGTTGATTCATGACTGAATCAGCAATGATCTTCTTGGCCTTGACCAAGTTCTTCTTGTGTAAGGCTTCTAGCCTCATCTCCCTCTGGAACTGGAACCTCTATACTCATGTAGGTGTCCAAACCATTTTCTTCAGAGAGATCATATAATTCTAGGCTTGGAATTTTTCAACTTCACCAATCTTATCATCAATCTGATGTGATAGATCACTTTGAAATGAGAACCTCAAATGAAAATAGCAAAGGATTAGATCTTACCGATTTGAGGTGTCCGTCTTTGTTCCGAAGCTCGCTGATCTAGGGTTTGTCATAGAAACCCTAATTTTCAAAAATTGGAATCTTTTAGATATGATTGGATAGACAAATAGATCTATTCAAATGGAGTTGTCCAATGTACTCCTTTTCTGAAAACAGTGGAGGGAAGCTCCTGGAACAGGAAGCCCTAGATTTCCAATTTCTTCTGTAGAAATTCCTGTTACTGTTTCTATAATATATATGAAATTACTTATCCTCTATTTCTAAAAGTTTTCACTGAGGTACCCACTCCTATCACTGATCCAAAACCATAGGTTTCATCAGAATTGGTTTTACCATTTGTGATTTATGATCCTTTTCCCAAGGTGACCTGTTACAGGGCTGTTCAGAATAGCGAAGTTGTACGGAATTTCACGTGTCACTGGTTCATGTTCTAAGTCTGATATTTGGACCACTAAAATTAAAGTCTGTACCCTTTCTGGAACATCTTCAGGAATTCTATATGGACCTCTGTAGCCCAATATATTGCAGTTCTCCCCAGGTGTCCTGCTAGGGATGAATTATGGAAGAGGCTATAACCCTAACTTGGAGGGATAATATCTCCAAGAATATAGCGAATCTGAGACTGAATTTTGGACACAGTGTAATCAGGATTTTATATTCAGCCCTTGCAATTTTCAGCTCCTGATCCTTCTCCAATATTGGTATATAGCGAATGTACCAAAAATTAGCAGTTTTAGTACTTAGGGTTTTTCTAGCTCGGGGTCAAACTAGGGTTTGACTATCCTAGAGTTTCACCCAACCAAATTTCTTGATCCATGTCTCTACACTTCGGTTTTGATGAGGATAAAAATCCTATGCTGGTCTCACTCAAAAATTCCTCTTCTGTAGAAAGCCCTAATTTCCGCATTGAAAACTGAAAATGCTCGGAATCGAATTCCGCTTCGACAGAAAGATACGCCCTTCAATGGAGAGTTAGCCTAGCATACTTTTGCTAATGGATTGTGGAGAGAGACCCAAAAATTAAGAATCCATAGCTTCTATAGCTGCACGATGTCTTCTTCTCAGGTTAGCCCTGATACCATGTTAACATTTCATATGCTTAGCTAAGACATCAGTATTTCATTTTCTTTTCATAACAAAAGCATATAAACATGATCACAGAAAGATAGAAAAGCACAACCATACAAAAGGAACACAAATATTTATCCTGGGAAAACCATAAGGGGAAAAAACCCAACAAAAGCTTCCTCAATATATATGTCCCAAAAAGATAAAAGATAAAACCAGCAAGGAGATCAAATCCTGATCCTCCTCCTTCTCCAGCTACTTCTCTTCTCCACTAATGCGCTACACAAGTGAGAGTGTGTGTCACAAACGAGGAGCACCACACCTCTATTTATATTCATCTGTTCACTTAAGTTAACTCATTTGACATGTAGGCTCGAGTTAATCATGTAGGCTCTAGTTACACATGTAGGCTCAAGTAACCACACTGGGGTGCTAATGACCCACCTTTACAATTAGAGGGGACTACCTCATGACTCTTGTTAGTTCTTTCAATTAGAATCATCGGGGTACAAAGTAATACAAATGGTTCTCCCGGTAGGACCATCGGGGACCACAAAAGATACATATAGAATATTCTTCGAAGTTACAATATTTCAACATTCATGTCAAGTGTTTCATTTCCATAAACATGTGCAATTTTCTTCTTTACAATGTTTCTTGTAACATGTCAATGTTAAAGTTTCCAACTATCACAAATTGTATATTGCTTGTGCAATTACATAGTAGGTAATCCAAGATTTGGAAAAGTGCGTGAAGCATAGAATGTGGTTTAACATAAATGATTATTAGTTTCAACTTAATTCCATTATATATTATTTCAGTGGAAATATCCTATATCGATTTTCCCTTGTAATTCTCTAATTTCGTTATAGGAATGTTTTTTTTTATCATTGTAAGAATACCATGATCCGAAAACAATGGTAGGCAGTTGTATTGTTTTATGAATCTTGTGTCAATAGGTGCTTCATGAAAGTGTGTTTCTTCAAGACATATGATGTCATAATGCATAAAATAAAGGTCATCACTTACAATACTTTCATTTTGCAAGCACAAGTTGCAACTATTGAGTGTGCAAATAATCAAATATTTAACACTTGGCATTGAATTCAAGACAAATTGAAATTGCGAAGGACTATATTTTTGCAATCTATCTATTGCATTAGCTACTTTTGTGGGAAGATAGATTTTTTTTTTGTTATGGTATGCCCAAAAGATAAAGACAATGGATGTCTTTTAAACGAGACAAAGCTGTTGAAACAAACCCATGTTTTGTACCTCCTTTCGGATCAAATGCGAATTTTTCCATGGTTAGTCCTTATGTCGTATTAATTATGTTTACACATTTTAGTTGAACTCGGAATTGTATTGTAATTACATTGGTTCTAATTTTAGTAGTTGTTTGCACTATGACTCCTTTTATCTTTTCCCATTCATTTTGGATGCAATTTATTAGTATATGTTGCATCTTTCTTCTTTCTTTCAAAACAATTTTTGTGTACAATAATTCTATCCAAATAAAATTAGGATTGTTTTATGTATAATGTCTAAACAAACCTTTTGTACCATTAACCAACCCATCATCGATTGAGTAGTTTTGTACTACTAGTTCGACAAGCATGTTTTATTTTTCAAAGTTATTATAGAAGGTAGTGCCATTGCTTTCAACACGTTTGTGTATTTTTCAAGCGAATCAATTTTGCTATCATGAGATATAAGGAAAATTATCGATGTATTGACAAGAGTCAACATCTTTGAATTATGTTCTTGCACATGTTTTTTCTATAAAATTGAGTATGGAATGTTGGATCCATTGGTGGTGACTTGTAACAATGTTGGTTCAAAAAGTCAATGTCATCAAGAGTTTGTGAACATGTTCTAATTCTATTCAATATAGATATGAATTCTTTGCTTTTTTGTTTGAAAAATATTTTTAACTCATAGAATTATACATTATCATTCCAAATGCTATATAGAAATATTTTTTGGTGAAACTTTGGTTGTTCAAAAATCTAGGAATCCTAGACAGGTTGGATTGAAAAAAATCTCCACAAAATATTACAACAAGACCTGCAAAAGCCTTTGTTGGAGTATGCATAATTTATCTTAGTATTTTGTCAATTTTATATAGCATTCAAGAAACTATCAAAGAGTCTTCATCTATTAACAACAGTTGAAATTGTGCATACTCCTTTGTTAGTAGGCCAAGTGTATTGGAATTTGAAATAAGCATGTTTAAAGAGGATAATGGTAAGCTTAGAGAAAAATGGACAATAACATCGTCTCTATTCTATGCAACTTTTCCAGTAAATGCAATGACCAATCCCTTTTTTATTCAAAGGGTCGCTTCTAATTTGTTTTTCATAATAGTACAAGATCCCAAGGAAAATTGGTTTTGTTGTATGTCTCTTTCATGTTCCTACTCCTCTAGTAAAATACAAAGAAATTTGATTCAGAGGATCATTTTTATTTCTAGTAGTTATTTCTTTTGTTATTGTTTATTGTTTAGTATTTAGTGTTTTTCCGAGAACATTATAGTGGTTTATGGATAGAAAAAATGGTTTCTCTACTACTTTGCATATGTCATCTTATCGTAATGGGTGGTTGCAAGCTTTGTGCATAAGATCATTTTTAATATCATATTTTTCAAAAGAAGACATTGTATTAAGTATATTTCTCGATAAATTTGGAATAGACATGTTTTCATATTTCATTTCAATAATCTCAATTGTAGTGTCAACCTTTCCCCCATTTTAGTTGTTTTTGCAATAAAATTTAGCTCAATATATTTGCTATTTCTTTATAAACCATAAATGCTTGACACAATGATTTGAATTGTTTTTCCAAAAATAGATGCAATTGTCCCTATGTGGTAGATAGATAATTATTTTTCTCTAAAATAGTTTCTAGGATATTTTTCTTTGTTATAGTGTATACAACATGTGATACATGGTCTATTTATTTTTATTTTTATTGTATGAATGGACGAATAAGAAGATGCATATTCTACCAATGAAATATTTTCAATATTAGCACAGTGTGTGATGTATATGTCCAAAACAGAAGAAGAGGCAATGTCCTATGATTCGTAAAGCTCCTTTTGCAAAAACAAAGGTCTTTTTAAAACAAATGATTATTTATCATATGATGCAATCTTTATGAACCCTAGTTTTCTTGAACTTTGAATGAAAAAGAAATGAAAACACAACATCGGCTAATTTTCTAGAGGATATTTGTCGTTTGTTTAAAAAAGCATTTCCAAGTTTGCATATGGTTTCAATCTTACTATGGTTATCACAGTAAGGCATTGTTCTTTGTTTTTTCTAATGTTGTCATAGTTCGATGTATTTTAATTATGTAGGATCTACCATATTTTGGAGTTGCATAATGATTGAACACAAATTGTGCATCTGTATTTGCTTCCCATAAGTGTGGTATTTACTTTGCAAATGGGTTTATCCAAATGTCAAAAGGATTTCTTTTTGGAATATAGTGGGATGGTGAAGAAAAGAACGCAGAAGAAAAATGTAGTTACCTTTTTCTATTTGCAACTCTAAAAGAAAGATGTTAAAAGGAATTTCTACTGCAAATTGTCGATTTTCAATAGCGGATAATAGGTCCTTGTATTTTTGTTTTATAGCATCTCTACAATTTTCGGTGGTTTCTAATATCATAGTTTCATCAATAGGATGCAATTGGAAGTTCAATATGCATCTAGAGTGCACATGTTTTCTTACAAGTTTAAGTGTGATGATGTCTGATCTTTTACAATATTTGAATCAAGTAAAGAAGAATCTCAGGACATATAGAAATCATAGACTTGTGCATGTCTGATCTTTTAATATTTTTTTTCATAGACTTGTGCATGTTTTATTTTGAGAAACCCATGTTCATGTTCAGTACCTGTTTGTTGAAATTCTGTTGTGAAAATAAGTCCTAAACTTTTCCAAATATTTTTTTTTTTTTAAACCAATGACTTCAAGGCTGACATTCTATGTCTATACTAATGAAAACAAATGATTGGATGGCTTCTGATGGGTACATCATATGTTTGGTATTGAAAATTGTCTATTGCAATTATTGGCATATTTTTTTCAATTCTCTGCAATCCATTGCATAAGGGGATCCAAATATGTTTTTCACTCATAAATGTAACAAAAAAAGGTTGGAGGACCAATTTTTTGTACCATTGCAAAAAGGTCATTTTACATGTTTTCATAATAATGAGGTGATGTTTGTATTGCTTTCAATGACTAGTATGCAATGGGAGAGGAAAGAATCTTTTCAATGTTGGTTTTTGATTGACATCTTTTGTTATAAGTTTCTTTCCTTTTAACTTGCCAATGCTAATTGATATCTAATAAGTATTGGATATTTTCCTTATGATTACTTTAACTGCGTTGAAGAATATGCATCTGCCATGTGTTTCAAAATTATGGATTTCATGTTCCAACTCCCATTTTGGTATTTATTTATAGAAAAAGTGATCAAAGGTGTCATTTGGTATATTAAATCAATAAAAAAGTGTAGGTAAATTTAATTCCTTGGAATATTTTTCTTGGAAAATGTTCAATGGATGAAATTGCTCTAAAGTTGCAATCTCAATAATCTTGTTGCTTTTATAATCTAGCATAAAGGTTTCCACATATACATGTACCAGTGTCTCAAATATTGGATTCATTTCAATTTCATTTTCAAGTGTCTATGATTCTTGCATGGCCATTTGCATGGTTGATTCTTATTTAAGAACACCATTGAATGTTTGTTCCAAATGGTTGTTAACAACAACATGTTCATATTTGTAAAGTTTTGTTTTGCAAAGGTCGTTAAATACAAGCATCACAATATTTGGATGGGCGTTTCCAAGGTAAGAAAGCATTTTTTTATTCTATTTTTTGTTTTGTCATAATTGCAATTGTCATAGTGTCATCTAGCTCCCTAGGCCATACTTGTTGAACTTTATCTAGATTTGATGGCACATTTATAATTGTTCCAATAAGGCTAAGTTGAGACCTTTTATAGATTTATTGACAAGTTGTCTTATGTGAGAAAAAAGTATTCATGGAGACACTAGTTGTTCTTCTAATGACGAAAAAATGCTTACAAATGGAAATATAGTATTGCAGTGTCAACCTTTCCCCCAAAAATCTCAATTGCAGTGTCAACCTTTCCCCCATTTTAGTTGTTTTTGCAATAAAATTTAGCTTATTATATCTACTATTTCTTTCTAAACCATAAATGCTTGACACAATGATTTGAATTGTTTTTCCAAAAATAGATGCAATTGTCCCTATGTGGTAGATAGATAATTATTTTACTCTAAAATAGTTTCTCAGATATTCTTCTTTGTTATAGTGTATACAACATGTGGTACATGGTCTATTTATTTTTATTTTTATTGTATGAATGGACGAATAATAAGATTCATATTCTACCAATGAAATATTTTCAAGATTAGCACAGTGTGTGTTGTATTTGTCCAAAACAAAAGAAGAGGCAATGTCCCATGATTCAGCAAGATCCTTTTGCAACAACAAAGGTCTTTTTAAAACAAATGATTATTTATCATATGATGCAATCTTTATGAACCCTGTTTTTCTTGAACTTTGAATGAAAAAGAAATGAAAACACAGCATCGACTAATTTTCTAGAGGATATTTGTTGTGTGTTTAAAAGAGCATTTCCAAGTTTGCATATGGTTTCAATCTTACTATGGTTATCATAGTAAGACATTGTTATTTGTTTTTTTTTTATGTTGTCATAGTTCGATCTATTTTAATTATGCAGGATCTGCCATATTTTGGAGTTGCATAATGATTGAACACAAATTGTGCATCTATATTTGCTTCCCATAAGTGTGGTATTGACTTTGCAAATGGGTTTATCCAAATGTCAAAAGGATTTCTTTTTGGAATATAACAGGATGGTCAAGAAAATAACGCAGAAGCAAAATGTAGTTACCTTTTTCTATTTGCAACTCTAAAAGAAAGATGTTAAAAGGAATTTCTACTGCATATTGTTGATTTTCAATAGTGGAGAATAGGTCCTTGTATTTTTGTTTTATAGCATCTCTACAATTTTCAGTGGTTTCTACTATCATAGATTCATCAATAGGATGCAATGGGAAGTTGAATATGCATCTAGAGTGCACATGTTTTCTTACAAGTTTTAGTGTGATGATGTCTGATCTTTTACAATATTTGAATCAAGTAAAGAAGAATCTTAGGAAATATAGAAATCAGCAAAAGAGGTTATTTCATTATTAATGTTTTTTTCATAGACTTGTGCATGTTTTATTTCGAGAAACCCATGTTCATGTTCAGTACCTATTTGTTGAAATTCTGTTGTGAAAATAAGTCCTAAACTTTTCCAAATTTTTTTTATTTTTAAAAACCAATGACTTCAACGATGACATTCTATGTCTATACTAATGAAAACAAATGATTGGATGGCTTCTGATGGGTACATCAATTGTTTGGTATTGAAAATTGTCTATTGCAATTATTGGCATATTTTTTTCAATTCTCTGCAATGCATTGCATAAGGGGATCCAAATATGTTTTTCACTCGTAAATGTAACAAAAAAAAGGTTGGAGGACCAATTTTTTGTACCATTGCAAAAATTTCATTTTACATGTTTTCATTGTAATGAGGTGATGTTCGTATTGCTTTCAATGACTAGTATGCAATGGGAGAGGAAAGAATCTTTTCAATGTTGGTTTTTGATTGACATCTTTTGTTAGAAGTTTCTTTCCTTTTAACTTGCCAATGCTAATTGATATCTAAAAAGTATTGGATATTTTCCTTATGATTACTTTAACTTCTTTGAATAATATGCATCTGCCATGTGTTTCAAAATTATGGATTTCATGTTCCAACTCCCATTTTGATATTTATTTATAGAAAAAGTGATCAAAGGTGTCATTTGGTATATTAAATCAATTAAAAAGTGTAGGGAAATTTAATTCCTTGGAATAATTTTCTTGGAAAATGTTCAATGGATGAAATTGCTCTAAAGTTGCAATCTCAATAATCTTGTTGCTTTTATAATCTAGCATAAAGGTTTCTGCATATACATGTACCAGTGTCTCAAATATTGGATTCATTTCAATTTCATTTTCAAGTGTCTATGATTCTTGCATGGCCATTTGCATGGTTGATTCTTATTTAAGAACACCATTGAATGTTTGTTCCAAATGGTTGTTAACAACAACATGTTCATATTTGTAAAGTTTTGTTTTGCAAAGGTTGTTAAATACAAGCATCACAATATTTGGATGGGCGTTTCCGGTAAGAAAGCATTTTTTTATTCTATTTTTGTTTTGTCATAATTGCAATTGTCATAGTGTCATCTAGCTCTCTAGGCCATACTTGTTGAACCTTATCTAGATTTGATGGCACATTTATAATTGTTCCAATAAGGCTAAGTTGAGACCTTTTATAGATTTATTGACAATTTGTCTGATGTGAGAAAAAGGTATTCTCGGAGACACTAGTTGTTCTTCTAATGACGAAAAAATGCTTACAAATGGAAATATAGTATTGGAGTGTCAACCTTTCCCCCAATAATCTCAATTGCAGTGTCAACGTTTCCCACATTTTAGTTGTTTTTGCAATAAAATTTAGCTCAGTATATCTACTATTTCTTTCTAAACCATAAATGCTTGACAGAATGATTTGAATTGTTTTTCCAAAAATAGATGCAATTGTCCCTATGTGGTAGATAGATAATTATTTTATTCTAAAATAGTTTCTGGGATATTGTTCTTTGTTATAGTGTATACAGCATGTGGTACATGGTCTATTTATTTTTATTTTTGTTGTATGAATGGACGTATAATAAGATTCATATTCTACCAATGAAATATTTTCAAGATTAGCACAGTGTGTGATGTATTTGTCCAAAACAAAAGAAGAGGAAATGTCCCATGATTCATCAAGCTCCTTTTGCAACAACAAAGGTCTTTTTAAAACAAATGATTATTTATCATATGATGCAATCTTTATGAACCCTTTTTTTCTTGAACTTTGAATGAAAAAGAAATGAAAACACAACATCGACTAATTTTCTAGAGGATATTTGTTGTGTGTTTAAAAAAGCATTTGCAAGTTTGCATATGGTTTCAATCTTACTATGGTTATCATAGTAAGACATTGTTCTTTGTTTTTTTAATGTTGTCATAGTTCGATCTATTTTAGTTATGCAGGATCTGCCATATTTTGGAGTTGCATAATTATTGAACACAAATTGTGCATCTATATTTGCTTCCCATAAGTGTGGTATTGACTTTGAAAATGGGTTTATCCAAATGTCAAAAGGATTTCTTTTTGGAATATAATGGGATGGTCAAGAAAATAACGTAGATGCAAAATGTAGTTACCTTTTTCTATTTGCAACTCTAAAAGAAAGATGTTAAAAGGAATTTCTCCTGCATATTGTTGATTTTCAATAGCGGAGAATAGGTCCTTGTATTTTTGTTTTATAGCATCTCTACAATTTTCATTGGTTTCTAATATCATAGATTCATCAATAGGATGCAATGGGAAGTTGAATATGCATCTAGAGTCACATGTTTTCTTACAAGTTTTAGTGTGATGATGTCTGATCTTTTACAATATTTGAATCAAGTAAAGAAGAATCTTAGGAAATATTGAAATCAGCAAAAGAATTTATTTCATTATTAATGTTTTTTTCATAGACTTGTGCACGTTTTATTTCAAGAAACCCATTTTCATGTTCAGTACCTATTTGTTGAAATTCTGTTGTGAAAATAAGTCCTAAACTTTTCCAAATATTTATTATTTTCTTTAAACCAATGACTTCAAGGATGACATTCTATGTCTATACTAATGAAAACAAATGATTGGATGGATTCTAATGGGTACATCAATTGTTTGGTATTGAAAATTGTCTATTGCAATTATTGGCATATTTTTTTCAATTCTATGCAATGCATTGCATAAAGGGATCCAAATATTTTCTACACTTGTAAATGTAACAAAAAAAAGGTTGGAGGACCAATTTGTCGTACCATTGCAAAAAGGTCATTTTACATTTTTTCATAGTAATGAGGTGATGTTCATATTGCTTTCAATGACTGTTATGCAATGGGAGAGGAAAGAATCTTTTCAATGTTGGTTTTTGATTGACATATTTTGTTAGAGGTTTCTTTCCTTTTAACTTGCCAATGCTAATTGATATCTAAAAAGTATTGGATATTTTCCTGATGATTACCTTAACTGCTTTGAAGAATATGCATGTGCCATGTGTTTCAAAATTATGGATTTCATGTTCCAACTCCCATTTTGGTATTTATTTATAGAAAAAGTGATCAAAGGTGTCATTTGGTATATTAAATCAATAAAAAAGCGTAGGGAAATTTAATTCCTTGGAATAATTTTCTTGGAAAATGTTCAATGGATGAAATTGCTCTAAAGTTGCAATCTCAATAATCTTGTTGCTTTTATTATCTAGCATAAAGGTTTCTGCATATCCATGTACCAGTGTCTCAAATATTGGATTCATTTCAATTTCATTTTCAAGTGTCTATGATTCTTGCATAGCCATTTGCATGGTTGATTCTTATTTAAGAACACCATTGAATGTTTGTTCCAACTGGTTGTTAACAACAACATGTTCATATTTGTAAAGTTTTGTTTTGCAAAGGTCGTGAAATACAAGCATCGCAATATTTGGATGGGCGTTTCCAAGGTAAGAAAGCATTTTTTTTACTCTATTTTTTCTTTTGTCATAATTGCAATTGTCATAGTGTCATCTAGCTCTCTAGGCCATACTTGTTGAACTTTATCTAGATTTGATGGCACATTTATAATTGTTCCAATAAGGCTAAGTGGAGACCTTTTATAGATTTATTGATAAGTTGTCTTATGTGAGAAAAAGGTATTCTCGGAGACACTAGTTGTTCTTCTAATGACGACAAAACGCTTACAAATGGAAATATAGTATTGAGTTGAATTTATGAAGGAAATGAAAGTACTGAAACATGACCATTTACTAGTTCCTTTTTGAAAAATTTGCAGATGTTTTCATCTTTTCAAATCATTATAAAATCTTGGATAGATGCAATTGATTCTATTATTGGTAATATTCCATTCTTGATTTCTTATAGGTTTTTTTGAAATGCAGTCGTTGATAGATGGCACATTAATGGATTGGTGTATCCTTAATAAGTTTCAAGTATACAAGGATTGCTTTTGTATCTTTTTCAAACTATTTTTTCCTTTATTAATTAGATATGCCTTGTTTACATCAATTATGTTTCAAGGAGTGCAAGTTATTAGCACTAGCACTAGCATTACAACTATTAACATTGGTTTCCATTGTTGTGGAACTTATGCAAAGGTCTCAAACATGAGTATTTGAAACAAGTGAGGTCCATTTTGTTGCTTCTCACAAAATATTAAATTTTTTTTAATATCTATTTTTGTGTATTTTTTTGCATGAATATTGTCTAAATTTTTTGGACTTGCCTCATTTGATAATTGTATTAGCATGAACAATTTCCATGTTATCCTTGCATTGTTTATTTTCTAACGAAAAGATATTTTTAATTTGCACGTGAACATTTTCTAGAGGCATTCCTTTGTAAGGTATTCTTATTATGGGTTTGAAATGAGAATGTGATTCATGGAGTAGTCTTTTTAGCAAATGCAAAACTTTTGTTGGAGAGCCTAATGCGGAAAATATAATTGTAATTTTAAATTTTTTTTGTAGGTCAACGTCCCATAGATATGTTGTAGCTTCTAGTAACTCAGACAACCGTAGAATGGGAAATCGGATTTCTTCGATATGGCCAATGAAATTGTATAATATATATTTCCTAGTTAAAGTTGTTTTTTTTTCCAGCAACTATATTTTCATCGAGAAGGAATTTACTAAGCCTAGTGCTCTATTGTCATTTGAACCAAGGCTATTGCAAAATGTCTATGCAATACTATATGTGAATCTTGTAAATGTGCAAATGAAATGAAATAGTGACTCACAACAATCTTTAGAGGTTAAAAAACAATGCAAAAACCTTGATGCAAAAGTGTTTCTTCCAAAGAGAAAATTTGAACCTCTTGGTCTATACATAGGATTTTGCAGATGTTTTGAGAAGGTTTTCATTGTTTATGCCCTTTGCTTGTCTCTAGTTTCTATGAAAGCAATGGCTCAAAGTGTCCATATGTTGATGACCAGTCATGGAACAATATATTGTAGCAATAGGCAAGTTTTGCATCATTAAAGTGAAGGTATTTTTTCTATTTTGTTAATGGCCAAACCGCCACATGCTCTTTTATCCAGGTGGAAAACCATTTCATGAAGAAAGTGTCCCCCGAAGACTGCAAACATGTTCACTACATTGTGAAGCGGATTGTGTCACTCGCCTCGAATATTCGTACACACTCGAAGTACCATGTAATTCTAACAAGTAGTTAGTTGCTGGGCCTATTTTCATAGATCACAATGCAACAGGATATTTAGACTCTAAACTAAAACGTAAATGATTTATTTTTCCCTCTCTTATTTCAGTTGACGTGTATTGAAAATGAAATAAAACCACAAATGAGTCAAATAGAAAATCACGAAGAAAGTGATGAAAATGATATAGTCGAAATAGGTGAAACTATGTTACTGTATGATCTATAAAATCCCATTTTGATGGTTTTAGTCCAAATCCATTTTCCAACGCAAAATTGCATTTTGTACCCATGCTTGGAACCAAGTTATTTGGAGTTGTTCAACAGACAAGGGAGATAATATTTGTTTGATCTCATCTTTCTTTCCCATTTGTAGATGATTTGCACTGGCACATAATACAGAGTATGTGTGTGAGCTAAATACCAGCATAGATCCATCAAAAAGGGGATCTACCAAGCACTCAGATGGATCAAATCTTTCAAGCTCTAAACCCTTTTTAGAATGAAAATGTTGAGGACATCTGTAATCCAATGTTTATGGTTTTAGTTTATCTAATTTATATTGTTTTATATATGCAATTTAAATAAATTTAATTTAATTTAAGCGGACATGTTATCTTTAATAATATTTTATTATTTTTTATAAAGAACACTTGTCAACTCTAAGATGAACATGAAAAGAGTTACACATCTCTCCCCTACTGGGTTGTAGAATGCACCTCTTAAGTGCAACGATATAGTCTTGACTGAGATAACAACAACAAAACTTGGTTATAAAATAGAAGACGATGAAAACAAAGAAATAAACCAAAAAAAAGAAGAGAAAATAGACATTCCTAATGCCTTTTTCATATTTTCAAAAAGCATTGAGTTTATAAACAACAAACAAGAGCATGGAATGCTATAATCGAATATGAGTGATCAATCTAGTGGTTCTTAGTGATTCTTTGAGCAGATTGGGAGAAATGAAGAGCAAGTTAACATTGGTCACCATTAATGGAAATTGTGAGTTTATAAACAACAAACAAGAGCATGGAATTCCATGCTATAATTGAATATGAGTTGAATATGGGTGATGATCAATCTAGTGGTTCTTCGAGCAGATTGGAAGAAGTGAAGAGCAAGTTGACATTGGTCACCATTAATGGAAAATTTGGAAATGCTCTAGGAAACTATTCCAATAGGAAAATGAATGAGAACAATGATTCTTTGAATATGATGTGTTAGAAGTAAGTACAAAGCAGTGTCATAATTGCTCTACATACATGAAGAACGTAAGGGAATATTATATCTCCAAACAATTTGTCAAATGTACTTGGCTTTGATAAATGGAAAAATACTAGGTAACAAAAAAAATTTAACAATTACACGTGTGAATTTTTAGACACTACGAACATCCTGAAGAAATTGTTATAAAAAACAAGCTTCAAAACATGATTCCCTCTTAGCTACATTTCCTGTGATCGGCTTCAAGAGATTGTTTGGGAACGAGGTGTTTTTAACAAAACTATGTGCAAGAAATCTAGACAAGAGGAACTATTGAGAAGATGAAAAAGGATATATATATATATATATATATATATATATATATATATATATATATTGAAACCTATAAAATGGAAACAATACATTTTGGCCATATAGACATGCACAAATGCTGAAAAGAAGAGAAAGTGTTGGGTATGAGACATCAGAAAGCATATCAAGACATGTGCATTTGCAAAGCAACATGCAAATCTTGATTTTGTTTCAATATATGAATGCATAACTAAATTTAAGAAACAACCTTTGGATTTTGTGGCTGGTGCAAAGCTTAGCTAGGAAAAACTTTGTAGTAGACTATGAATAAAAAAGGGTCCACTGTTTTATGTTCTGTTCTATGTGGAAAAAAGAAATGTGCAAACACATAATATTTATTGCAAATGGCAAATAATTCAAAATAGAAAACTAGGAGCAAATGCATAGTGGAAAACACCAAAATAAATGCCATAAAAATGCGGTTAATCAAATTTCAAAGAGTGGAAACGAAGTTGAACATGAATTATTTATTCTGTATACTATATGCAACAAGTCTGTAAATGGATAGCACTTTGAATGTTCCTGGATAGATTGACCAAAAACAAACATGAACAAAATATGCTTAGGACTTTCTATTTACAATTGATAAAGCATAATCTCTTAGATCCATAGTTTAGATTATAGTTTAAGCTACAAACCAATCCAATTTTTAAAAAAACAAAAAACAAAAATGAAAGAGACGAATATATCTTTTTAGATGGTAAGGCTCTAAGGCTCAACTCTCAAAGAAAGAACTAATGTGTGTATATATATATATTTATATATTTTGTCTCCACAACAATTCAACAAAGTTCATTAAACTATTTAGAAGCATTAACTCGATTTCCAAAAGCAATGTTTGTCTCTTGACAAATATTCAAGATAACAAAATTGAAGATCATTACCAATAGATGAGAGAAACAAAAACGGGTTTTGCAATTAACAAATCAATTTTTTTTAAAAGGTACATGCTTTTTTTTTCTTTTTTTTTTTCTATGTATGGAGACAGAAAACACGAAGATTAATTGGACTCGCCAAATGCAAGCATCTAATTCCCACATACAATTGATGATCTATATGAAACGAATCAGTGGCCAATATTTTATAGCATGGTAATAAAGTCTACGAACTTTATTTTGTCTTGCATCCAGTTACAATATAATAATCATGATTTTAGTTGGAAATGAGTTTTTGAAATAAATGAAGTGCACAAAAGCAACCACTAAGAGATCAAAAGTCAAGAAACAAAGTTTTTAAGCAGCAACAAAGAGTATATACATACAATGTTTTAACAACATATACTAAGAGAACATTGTATCAATACTCTGCAACTCAATGGAAGAATCTATTTTCATCAATTTTGTTTCAAGTTACAGAATCATGAAATTTTTAAATAAATGAAGTGCACATAAGCATCAACAAAGAGACCTCAATTCAAGAAACAAAGTCTCCAAACAACAGCAAAGATTATATACATACAATGTTTTAACAACATATGCTACAAAGAGAACACATTATCAATACTCAAATACTCTCCAACACAACGTAAGAATCTATTCTCAACAATTTTATGTCTAGGTAACAGAATTATGATAGTATTTGCAATTGCGTTTTTGGAATAAATCAGATTCTCAACAATTTTATGTCTAGGTAACAGAATTATGATAGTATTTGCAATTGCGTTTTTGGAATAAATCAGATTCTCAACAATTTTATGTCTAGGTAACAGAATTATGATAGTATTTGCAATTGCGTTTTTGGAATAAATCAGATTCTCAACAATTTTATGTCTAGGTAACAGAATTATGATAGTATTTGCAATTGCGTTTTTGGAATAAATCAGATTCTCAACAATTTTATGTCTAGGTAACAGAATTATGATAGCATTTGCAATTGTGTTTTTGGAATAAATCAAGTGCACATAAGCATTGATAAAGTGACTCAGATCCCAAGAGACAAAGTTTCCAAACAACAAGGGTGTATATACATGCAACGTTTTAACGACATAGGCTACAAAGGAATAAAATATCCATATTCTGCACCACAATGCAAGAATCTATTCTCAACAATTTTGTGTCAAGGAACCCTATTTTAGTGTGCCACCTTAAAAGTATTTTAAATTTCCAAATTTCTATCATAAATATTGTATTGATGTGATCTTTATTTTATTTGAGATACTTGCTATCATTAATGGTCTTAACTTGGGACAGATGAATCTGCACAACCACTTGACTTGTGGTTGGCAAACATCATTAGCTAATGGCACAAGCATGTGAGAGATTAGTTGTTTAAAATAAACAGGTTGTATATGAGTGACTGCCAATCATCCATGTATCAACTAACTATCAACATATCAAGTACCATAGTTGTTAGTTGCACGAATGACTACCATAAACTGAATTTAGCTAAATAATTTGATGTTATAGTGTTGTAACAATGTGCATATATATATATATATATATATATATATATATATATATATATCCCAACGTATTTTTTTCTCAGTTGAAGTAGGGTATTGAAAGGTAATTTTCACTTCTTGAATGCATAAAGCCATTAAAATAACTATTTAATTATAAATATAATTTTGAATAAAAGGAAGATAAATTTAAAACCAATATAGTTTTCTAAAAATGTTAAAACTACAATATTTTGTACAACAATATTTTAACAAATACAATATGGTGGCTCAACAAAAGAAAATTATTTGCTCATTACCTAGATCCAATACTCCAAAATGGCAGAGAGCACACAAAATGTAGAAGCCAATAGACACCATAAAATATCAAAGCTTGAATGGGATCAAAATCAACTATAGATGATGGGCATTGGATACAAACATTAAACCACAACAAGTGCCAACAACTAATCTATTACATGCAAAGGTTTGGTTTTGGTTCCATGTAAACTAGTTATGTTCGTGCCAAACTTGAAAATGTTAAGACTATTTCTAATCCCTGTTTGCATGAGTTTGGGAGCTCCAAAGGCAAATCCCTATATTTTAGAAACCCACACTGAGTCATGGGAGTCCACCATCAGTTCACCCTACTATGTGTTAAGTTATGCTCTAATGGGCATGAGTTAGTTCACCTTCACTTATCCTAGTGCCAACTTTGAATGATTTAGGGAGATTGAGTTCATTTTCTCACCTACCTTATTCAGTTAACTCATTGTGAGGTGTTTCAGTTGTCTGGAGTTACACTAGTGAACCTCTAATGGTGATTTTTCCACAATTAGTGATCTCTATAGTCAGTCCAAGTCATGGAATTTGAACCAATCCTATAGTATCCAAATTTACTTTATTGTATCGTTGATGCATTACATATAGGTTAATGATTGTGAGATTAAGGTTATGCTGTCAAATTTTTTCCTCTTGTCCAAATAATTTCACCATGATTGTTTGATCATTCTAACACTGAATTTCTTCTTTCTTATTCATTCGTCTTTAACAGTGAGGTTCAATCCATCCTGATGATCCTTTATCTTGGATAATTTACATGGTATCAAAGCAACTCCTCGGGAGACTTTCAATCCTCGGAAACTTCAATTGATGCACCAGAAGCAACTCAGTTCCACATAATTCCTTGTGAATGTGCCTTGCTCCCTTTGGATTTATCTAGAAAATTCTATCTAGGTGTGAACATCCTAATAATGTGAACGCATCAAATTAGAGAGTGATTAAACTGGTTTTCCTTCGAATTGAAAGCTTTTTTGTAGGTAAATTAAAGAATTCAGAAGAATTGTGTTGCTCCTGAAGCTACAAAATGGAGAATTCAGCAGCCTTGACTTTGAGGATCCTCACACCCTTCAATTATCTAGATTGGAGGGAAGATTGTTAAGATTCCATATGCTAATCTAGATATAATTATTATTGGATTCAATTTTACAACAATAGAATATGCAGGATCACTGAAAGAAACACAATCACAAGATAAACACATATTTATCCTAGGAAACCCTTTAGGGGAAGAAACCCAGCAAAACTTCCTCTATATAGATGTGTCAAAAGTAAAAAGATAAAACTCCAAACAAGCGCTCTTTCTCCTAGAAGATATCTCTCTCTCTCTCTCTCCTATGTGGTATACACAAGTGTGTGTGTGTGTGTGTGTGTGTGTGTGTTCAAATGAGGAACACACCTCTATTTACACTATATCTTCCACTTGACTTTTTCCCTAACAGGTCAACCCCAACAAACTTATTGGGCCAACTTCACCTAGGAAGACACAAAATAATATTATATTATATTCTAACGGGTTCTATTGACCTGACTTACAACAGAGGCTTTACCTCATGAATCTTCGAAACACAAATACAATAGTAACATCATGACAGAGGAATAAAACATATCCGGTAGATTACAACAGTAAAATAAATTTAGAATATTCTTTGAAGTTACAATATTTCAACACTCCCCGTTAATGAGAAGGGTAGTCTAGTGACAAAAAAAAATCAACTATAGGATCACGGATAGAGAAAAACTGCAACAACATCAAGGTGATACATCTATATGTCATTGGAATTTTTCAACAATCATCACCAACTATAACATCTATTGGAACATATTCAACATATTTAGTACTCGAGCATCATCTTCTATAGTATTGAGTCTTCCTCTTAGATCTTCATAATTTGTAGCACTCGATCAATCGATCATCTATAGCAACACTTGATCTTTCGATCAGCAACATCATCATCAACCACAACATAAACTGCAACACACATGATCCAATTACGAGATGATCAATCCATTTCACTTTAGGACATAAGTCCAAGGATGTTACAATCCTATCCACATCCTATCCAATTATGAAATGACCAATCCCTATCACTTTAGGACATATTTCCAATGATGATGCAATCCACACTTGCTCCAATTATTGGATGATCAACCCCTATCACTTTAGGATGTAGTTCCAAAGAAGATGCAATCCCCACGCCTCACGAATACATAAATCCATGGATCCAATTATGGGATGATCAATCCCTATCACTTTAGGACATGAGTCCAAGGATGATGAAATCCTCATGCCTCGTGATGACATAAGTCCATGGTTCCAATTATGGGATGATCAATCCCTATTACTTTAGGACATAAGTCCAAGGATGATGCAATCATATCACAACAAGGAGAAAAAATTCTATGGATCACTTTCAAATTAATGTCTAGGGTTGATACAATCCCACTGCAACATCATCAACCTGCTCCCCCTTTCGAGATGGGTCTGCAAAATCATCAACTTACTCCACCTTTCAAGGGGTGTATGCAACATCATCATCATTGTTCCTCCTTACCAAGAAGGTCTACAACATCATCATCACTATTCCTCCTTACGAGGAACGTATTTTCGAACTACACCAAGCTTGTAATGGAAGTATTCAAACTTTACTTGAGACAGATGGTTGGTCAACACATCAGCAACTTGCTCATTGGTACTCATGTATTGGAGCTTTATAGCTCCCTTCTGTACCATATTCTGTATGTAAAAATTTATACCATACTTCTATGTGCTTTGATTTATCATGAAACACTGGGCTCTCTGTCATCTATATAAAACTCTATTTGTCACATAGAATCACTGTGGTATCCAACTCTAGGTCAAATAGACCTGACGTCAACTTCCAAATCGATATATCTTCACAACTAGCAGAACAAGCTGCTATGTACTATGCTAAGAGCAACACTATATTGCGTTTTGCTAAAAAATTAGATCATGGTAGATCCCAGACAATAACATCCACCTAACCAGCTATTCATGTCTAAGACACTTCTAGCCCAATCTGCATCTATATAACCATACAATATGCATTCATGATCTCCAACATAGTATAAACCAAAGTCCATCATACCTTTTAGGTACCTCATCACATGCTTTGTAGCTAATAGGTGTACACATCTAGGTTTAAATAGATATTGACTTAGGGTGTTCACATCAAAGCAGATATCTAGCCCGATATTCGTCAAATACATTAACGACCCAATAATATGTCTGTACTGAGTCACATCCACTAACTCTGATGATTCATCATATAACAACTTCAAATTGGTATCCATGGGTGTGGCCATGACTTTACAATCCAACATATCAAATATTTTTAAGATTTCCATAACATACTTTCTGTGGTTGAGAAATATTCATTCTCATTTCTTTCATACTTCCAGACCTAGAAAATAGTGCATCAATCCAAGGTCTTTCATCTCAAATTATTCATCAAGATTCTTCTTGCAATCTACAATCTATTTCTCATTTCTTGTCAGAAATAAGTCATCCACATACAACAATAATATGACACATTCATCATACATAGACTTAAAGTAAATTTTAGTGTCATCTTTACTTTTGGTAAAGCCCAAGCTCGTTAAAAATCTATATATCCTTCCATACCAAGCTCTAGTATTTTTCTTCAGTCCATGTCGAGCGTTTTTCAACTTAAATACATGAGTTTGTCTATCTTCAACTTCAAATCCTTTTGGTTGTTCTATGTACACTTCTTCCTCAATAACATCATCCAGGAAGGTTGTCTTCGCATCCATCTGGTGTAAACTCCACTTCATCATGGATGCAAGTGCCATGATGGTTCTAATGGAATTGTACCTTGCCACTCGCACAAATGTCTCTTCATAATCAATTCCCTATTTCTAACAGAATCCTCTAGCCACAAACCCTACCTTGCATTTCTCAATACTTTCATCAACTGCATTCTTTATCTTGTAGATCAACTTGGAAGATACCACACTCTTTCCTTCTTATTTGGGAACTATATCCCAAGCATCACTCTTCATTATTGATTGGTATTCTTCCCTCATTGCTTCTACCTATACTTTCTTATGTACAACTTCTTCATAATTAGTAGGTTCTTGATCTATAAGATCACACATCAAAGCTTAAAAACTAGAAAATTGCTTTTATCTCTTGCTTACTCTTGTGGAGTCTTCTGGAGATCTTCTTCTTGTATAATTTCTCTTACCCAAGAAGTCTTTCTCTTTCATGATATATTCATAGAAGGGGGTTCTTCAGGTTCTATCATATCATGGTGTCATCATGTTTCATTTTCAGGGGAGGGTGCAACTTCTATGTTTCTGGTAGGTACATCATCTTCATATACTTCTTCATGATGACACTTTTTGGATCTCTTGACAGTTTCTTCTTCATGAAATGTTACATCCCTACTAATCTCCATATGATGGAATTATGGAATTTATATTCTAAAGGATTTGGAGATTTCACAGTTCCCAACAAATATTCCTTTCATTCCGGAAGGGTCCAACTTGGTTCTCTTTTCTTTTGGAATGTGAACATATACTCGGAAACCAAATATCTTGAGGTGGCACACTTTAGGTATCTTTCATGTGAACATCTCTTCTGGAGTTTTGAATCCAAGGGAACTATGGGATAATCTATTATGTACATAAAGTGTTGTTCTTGTTGCTTCAACCTATATATGCATAGGAAGATCTTGATCATGTATCATTATCTTCATTGCTTCCATAATGGTCATATTCTTTCTTGTCACAACACAATTTTGTTGAGGATTGTAGGGAGTGGTTAGTTCCTTCTTGATTCCATCTTCTTTGCAAAAGGATTCAAACTCTCTTGAAGTATATTCTCCACCATTGTTTGTTCTATGTGTATTGATTCTTATTTATGAATGATTTACTAGCAAGGCTTTGAATTCCTTGAATTTTCTGAATATGTCATCCTTTATTTTCAAGAAATATATCCATGTCTTTCTTTAATAGTCATCAATAAATGTAACATAATATTCATAGCCCCTAAAATATGTGGATGGAATTGGACCACATGCATCTGAATGAATTAATTCCAGCGTACATCTAGTCTTTGTTTCACTCTTCATAAATGGATTCTTGATATTATTTCCTCTTGCACATCCTTTGCAAGTGCCTTCATGATCAATATTCAAATATGGTAAGCTTTTTTACTTTTCTCACATGAGGTTTTGTTGTGTAGTTTATTTGAGCAAGTCTCCTATGCCATAGTTCACTTGGGCTAATGATCTCATGAACAAGGGTTTTTTTCCGAATGTCCCTTGATTTTTTATAATCCTCCTTCTTCTTCACCAATGGAAGTTGAATATTCAATTATTTTCCTTTAGGCCACATAAGTACCTATACATCTATAAATGAAATCCTATATCATTTCTTACCTAATGCTGAGATAGAAAGTAAGTTCATTTTCATGGGGGTTCCAGAATCAAGCTTGTAGCCTTCTTCACCAATACCTTTGATAGGATATTGATAGTCATCTCCTAATGATACTTTCTAAGGAGAGTTATTTTCGTTAATTTTTTACAAAGTTTTTCTTTTGTCCTGTCATGTGCTTTGAAGCACCACTATCAGTAATCCATGCATTTTCTCTAGGTGTCACAAACATAAAGAGTGCAGAGAATAATACATACTCTTTTGCATCTTCTTCTTTTGCTTGTTTTCTTTGAGGTCCTTCTTCCTCTTCTTCTTCATCTTCAGGTAGGTGTGCATGATGTATTTTGTTGTTATTTTTGTATTCTTCTTTCTTCAATAGACAATTTCTAGCAATGTGTCCTATCTTGTGACAATTTAAACATTGAAAGTTGGAATAGTATTTCCTCTGATTGATTCCTCTTGTCCTTTGGAACCTCTTGGGAGGTAGAGACCCATTGTGGCTTTCCTTATTGAAGTTAGATTGACTTATTCCTCATTTGGTACGGGTTGCTAGTACTTTATCATATTCTTTAAGTAGATATTCTCTATTGGCTACTCTGGACTCCCCTTGGATGCAATCTTCCCATACAATGTCAAACTTCATGATTTCCTTTATGGCACGCATAGTCTTTATGAATGAATCCCAAGGTCTAGTGAGAGCATTGAAATCAATCATAACTAATTATTCTTCATCAAAAGAGTCTCAAATGGATTTTAGTTGTTCCTTGAACTTGGACACTATTGTGAAGTAGTATTGAATGGATTCTCCTTGGATCATCTTGGTACTCTTCAATTGATCTCTCAAATTCATCTTTATATTGATGTTCCTTCCATCATATATTATGGATACCGCATCATACATCTCTTTTGGGATATTTTTGGATGACACTTGAGGAATCAAGTGATATTTAATAGAATCAACAATGATCATCATTTCCCTAATCAGGTCCTTCTTGTGCTTCTTTTTAGCTTTATCCTCTTTAGATTCTGCAACTTCTCCTTTGATGCATTTCTCAATATCATTCTCTCTAAGAATGAGACCAATCTTATATTTCCATGCTCATAAATTTTATGTGCCTTCTAGCTTGTCCTCAAGCTTACTGCTTGAGGCCATCTTGTCCAGGAGGTCACTAAAAATGAAATTTCTCAGAATGAAAGACTAACCTTACCAATTAGGCGAGTTTACTGGTACATTTGGTTTCTATATGTTCCAAATATTTACCTCTCAAAATTGACTTGCGATATTCTTCTCTATAGTTTCTGTAGTTTTCTCGTCCAAATCCAAACTAGGGTTTGTATTTACCAAAGATTTACCCACTCAAAAATTTTGATCATGGGCTCAATAGATACGCTATAGGGAGGTGCAACTTTCTATGTGATCAAATCTCCAAAATTCCAAATTTGACAGAAACCCTGATTTCTTACCGGGAGGAGAGGAGAGAGGGTTTCACCTTATGAAAGATATTCTATTCAGGATAGCTCTAATACCATGTTAAGATTCCATATGATAATATACATATCATTATCATTCAATTCAACTTTACAACAATAGCAAATGCAGGATCACTTAAAGAAATACAATCACAAGATAGACACAGATTTTACATGGGAAATCATTTATGGAAATAAAACCCAACAAAACTTCCTCTATATAAATGTATAAAAAGTAAAAATATAAAATCCCAAACAAGTGCTCCTTGTCCTGGCATATATGTCTCTCTCTCTCCTATGTTCTATACACAAGTGTGTTTTGTTTGTGTTCAAATGAGGAACACACCTCCTTTATTTATACTCTATCTTCCGCTTGATTTTTTCCCTAATAGGCATCCCCAACAAACTTATTGGGCCAACTTCACCTAGGAAGACACAACAAAATACAATATTATATTCTAAAGGGTTCTATTAACACAAATTACAATGTAGGTTTTACCTCATGACTCTATGATGACCAAATACAATAGTAAAATCCTGATGGAGGAATAAAACATCTCTGATAGATTACAACAATAAAATACATTTAGAATATTATTTGAAGTTACAATATTTCAACACATCTATGCATATTGTGTTTTGAAAGAAAGGTCTGTATAGGGTCACTATGGGATAGGAGGTTGAACCCCAGTAACCTTCATAGAAATCAAAGTATTTGAATAAATTGGATGAAGCCTTTGGTTTTATCTGCATTCATATCTACGTGGAGTTACTCTTTCACCTTAATGGATTAAAAACTCCAAGGTAAATATGGAAGAATATGAAATCACTATTTAGCAAGTAGGATGAGTTGAGATGCCATATTTCTAATAATGAACTAATTGCTTTTCAAGCTAGCAATTTCAGAATCATCTCGTAAATTTTCTCAAAGTTCAAAGTTCAAGCAGAGTGTAATTGATAAGATGGAAGAGAAATCAGTGCGAGCCTCCATTCTGAGCAATATTGGCGAATATTTCTTAGTGTTTGTGTCCACCTTTCATTTTGGGAGACTAAGAAATCCAAAATCGTGAATGCTCTCACTTGATGCATTCACAAAATATCTTGTTTAAGAGCAAGATAAGATGATCCAGATGGGAGCCCTCAAAGCCTCCAAGAATCAATCTCTCTTGGTTTGGGAGACCAATAATGCGTAAGACAAAGGGAAAAAGTAAGGTAAGGATAAAAAATAATGCTGATATCAAACCTAAGGAGAAGCAAAATCCTTCAGAAGGATCCTTGAGCTCTAAGAAGGACAAGAACAAAATATTTGAAAATACCAAGTGCCCATACTGCAAGAGAGGGAATCACACATACAAGCTATTTATGAAGAAAACCATAGAAAAAATTTCAAAACTCCTTGAATAAAACAATATTTCCCTCCCTAAATGCACAAGGAATCCTGATCGTGGAAACAATACTAAAGATCATGAGAGATGTCATGCAGTGAAGGTAGGTTTCCCTTAGTCATGATCTTTTCTCATTCATTATGGATCCTCCAACCACATGGTTTCCTATAAGGAATCATTCTCTTCTATGGATATATCTAGTGTTGATGTATATGTAACTTTGGAATGTATTCTTCTATGTATCTTATATATTGTAACCCGATGTTTATTCCGGGATGTTTCTATTATGTATTTGAGTCATGTGATCATGCCCCGATGTTCCAATCGGGAAGATTAATAATGTAAGCAAGTCATGTCAAGTCATTAGGTAAGTCCCCACAGTTTCAGGGAACTTGAGTTATTATACACTAATTAAGGTGTAGGCTCGGGTAAGTAATTGTAAGTTGAGCCTACATGATTAAGTGCACTTCAAGTGAACGGAATAATATAAATAGAGAGTGAGACTCTCTATTTATTACACACATCATTCACTCTCTCAAGGGTGGCGCACTAGTGAAGAAGGAAATACTGGGACTAGACAGAAGAAGAAGACTACTGCTGTTTTGGGAGATCTCTTACTGTTTTGGTGCAGATTCTATCTTAGAGGAAGTTGTGGGGTTTTCTCCTTTATGGTTTCCTTGAGGAAAATCTCTTTGTGTCTCTTGTCTCTTGTGATGTGCTTATGTTTTATTGTTGTGCTTGTTATTCTCTCAATGAAAAGTTTCTAAGATCATAATGCTAGCTTATTTGATGAAAACCTAACATGGTATCAGAGCTAACCTGAGAAGAAGACATTGTGCAGCTACAGGAACTAGGGCTTCCTAGTTTGTGGATATTCCTCCACAGATTTTCAGCAAAAGTATGCTAGGATGACTCTCCATTGAAGGGTGCATCTTTTTGTCGATGTGGAATTCAATTTCAAGCATTTTCAGTTTCGATGTGGAAATTAGGGCTTTCTACAGAAGAGGAATTTTTGAGTAAGACCAGCATAGGATTTTTATCCTCATCAAAACCGAAGTTTAGAGACCTGGATCAATAAATTTTGTTGGGTGAAACTCCGGGAAAGTCAAACCCTAGTTTGACCCTGAGCTAGGATAAACCCTAAATACTAAAACTGCTAAGTTTTGGTACAGTCGCTATATTATGAGATTGGCGCAGTCTCAGATGCTTCAACTTGCAAGGACCGAAGATAAAATCTTGATGAACACTGTGTCCAAAAATCAGCCTCATATTCGCTATCTTTTGGGAGATATTATCTCTCAAAGTTAGGGTTCCAGCCTCTTCCAGAAATCATCCATAAATAGGACACCTGGGGAGAATTGCAATATATTGGGCTACAGAGGTCCAAATAGAATTTATGAAGATGTTCCAGAAAGGGAACGGAATGTACATTCGGTGGTACGAATATCAGACTCAGAGGATGAACCAGTGACACATGGCATGCCGTACAACTTCGATGTTCTGAACAGTTCTGTAACAGGTCACCTTGGGAAAAGGATAATAAATCCCAAATGGTGAAACCAATTTAATGAAACCTACGGTGTTATATCAGGGACATCCGAGGGTACCTCAGTGAAAAATTTCAGACATATAGGATAAGTAATTTCGGAGATATCATAGAAACAGTAATAGGAATTTCTGCAGAAGAAATTGGAAAATTAGGGCTTCCTATTTCAGGAGCTTCCCTCCACTGTTTTCAGAAAAGGAGTACATTGGATATCTCCATTTGAAGAGATATTTCTATTTGTCCAATCAGATTTGAAATATTCCAATTTTTGAAAATTAGGGTTTCTATGACAAGCTTGGGGAAGTTGACAAGGACGGACACCTAAAATCGGTAAGATCTAATCCTTTGCTATTTTCATTTGAGGTTCTCATTTCAAACTGATATATCACATCATCTTGGTGACAAGCTTGGGGAAGTTGACAACTTCCAAGCCTGGAAGTATATGATCTCTCTGAAGAAAATGGATTGGACACCTACATGAGTATGGAGGTTCTAGTTTCAGAGGGAGATGAGGCTAGAAGCCCTTCACAAAAAGAACTTGGTCAAGGCCAAGAAGATCATGGTTGATTCAGTCACAGATCAACTTGTACCACAAGTGTCTTCCTTAAAGACACCGAATATGTTTGATTCCTTGACCTAGCTATTTGAAGGGAAGAACAGAAATAAGAACATGACCTTAAGAAACTAGTTGAAGAATGTGAAGATCCAGAATGCAGAGACCATGCAGTCATAAGAGTCTCTCAAATCAAAGAACAACTTGAAATGGTAAAAGAAAAAGTGAAGAATGCAGAAGTGGTGATGGCCACCTTGAATGGCCTCCCAGGATCATGGAATTCATTCATGTGAGGAATGTGTGCTAGAAGAAAGTGATTACTTTCAATAGACTCTACAAAGA
>LPNX011153610.1:425422-446975 GCA_001517045.1 Pseudotsuga menziesii | reverse complement strand
TTGGATTAGTGCACAATCTCAATGTTGTCCTGGTAGAGATGGAAGGCATCTAGAAAGTTTCAGTAAGATATGGATGAATGTTGTATTGGCTAAAGTAGTTTCCTGATCATATATTTATGCATAAGAATTTGCCAGTATGAATGTTCCTTATGAAATGTTTCTAACCATACAAATGCATTTGACTTGTAGGAAAGATCGCATACATAATCGCCTACAAGCAAAGAAGAATGAAGACTTGTTCCTAAGAACAAGTGACGACATTTCAAAATGAAGAATAATATGATGAGTGCAGTGACATCATTGATGCAGAACCTTCTAGCCACCAAGAAGAAAGGGAAGACCAGTTCAAGAAGAATGATGTCAGGGCATAATATCCAGACCTGAAGAGAAGTTCATAGTTCCATCATGCAATAGATGGAAACATCATGGGATACAAAGCAAGATTTATAGCACGAGGATTCTCATGAAAAGAAGGCCTAGACTACGAAGAGACATTTGTAGCCAGTAAGAGTTGAAACACATACATGATGAGATTGATGAAGATCTTAACCTTTGCTACAAGGTTGAAGATGCAAGTCTATACACTATATGGTCACATAGAATATTAGTAGCATAGGAAGCTACTTGTCACTCCGGTACAAAATGTTTTCAGTGCAGAAGACAGAGGGAGTACAATGCTTCGCTTCAGAGGGAGTGACTACAGAAGATCCTGAGGTTCGACATGATATGACAGGATGGATAGATTACTGATGACTCTAGGCTTTACTAAGAGTAAAAGGATTCCAACGTTTGCTTCAAGGTTGAACACAGAAGACCAGTGATAATCCTGTTATGTGTCGATGCACTATTGTTCTAGGTATGGAGGTGTGGCAGAGTGCAGATGGAGTCTTCCTTGGACAAGGGAAGTATGCAGTAGAGATCCTAAAGAGGTTCAGGATGATGGACTGCATGACCACACCTATGGCATCGAACATGAAGCTATTAAGTGATGCTTCATCAGAGACGGTTGATACTACGATGTATCGTCAGATGATTGGGTCCTTAATGTACCTGAGACCAGATATTTGCTTTGCTGTGAACACATTGAGACATGTTCACCTGATGGTTGCAAAGCATGCAGGGGTACAGTTGATTATGGACTCAAGTACAATGCGAATCAAAATATTAACCTGGAGGGTTATGTTGATTCAGAATGGGTAGGCATTGCCATCGACAGGAAGATTACTTCAGGATGTTGCTTTAGTATGGGATCAGGTGTGATCTCTTGGTTTAGTAGGAAGCAATCCTGTGTGGCATTGAGTACAGCTGAAGCAGAGTATGTTGCAGCTTGTTCAGCTAGTTGTGAGGCAATATGGCTGCGAAATCTACTGTCTGATATATTTGATCTCTAGTTGGATGCTACTTGTATACATTGTGACAACCAGAGTTGCGTGAAGTTGTTAGAGAATCCAGTGTTCCATGACAAGTCAAAGCATATCGAGATCAAGTATCACTATATCAGGGATATGGTGCAGAGAGGAGCAGTGAAGCTCCTGTATGTTGCGACAGAGGAACAGATAGATGATGTATTGACGAAGCCATTGGCTAGGCTGAAGTTCGAGTACTTTAGAGAGAGACTTGGTGTTCTCCAGATCGAGGCTTCCTCCTAGAGAAAGTGATGAGACCCATAGCCATTCTGACATGGTGAGAGGATTGGTTCCTTCCATGGTTAGATGTAAGGGCTAATCCATTCTGTCATGGTGAGAGGATTTAGTTCCTTCCATCTCAGATATGAGTGCTAGAGATCCATATCCATTCTGACGAGTAGGTTAGATGTAAGGGCTGAGCCATTCTATCAAGTAGGACATATGTAAGGGTTACCGCCATTCTGACTAGCATGTCAGATGTAAGGGCAAAGCCATTATGTTCATGGCTAAAGGATTTAGTTCCTTCCATGTCAGATGTGAGTGCTGGCCATTATGTCAAGTAGGACATATGTAAGGGCTACCTCCATTCTAACAAGCAGGTCAGATGTAAGGGAAGAGCCATTCTGTTCATGGCTAAAGAATTTAGTTCCTTCCATGTCAGATGTGAGTGTTGGCCATTATGTCGAGTAGGACATATGTAAGGGCTACCGCCATTCTGATGAGCAGGTCAGATGTAAGGGCAGAGCCATTCTATTCATGGCTAAAGGATTTAGTTCCTTCCATGTCAGATGTAAGGGCAGAGCCATTCTATTCATGGCTAAAGGATTTAGTTCCTTCCATGTCAGATGTGAGTGCTGGCCATTATGTCGAGTAGGACATATGTAAGGGCTACTGCCATTCTGACGAGTAGGTCAGATGTAAGGGCAGAGCCATTCTGTTCATGGCTAAAGGATTTAGTTCCTTCCATGTCAGATGTGAGTGCTGGACATTCTATCGAGTAGGACAGATGTAGGGGCTACTGCCGCTCTCCGGGAGAGTGGAGGCACCTGGTCCATTATTAGGTAGCTTAGCCTGGGACTGGGGGCCATTCTGACGAGGGTGTAGGATTCAGTTCCTACCAGGTCAGATGTGAGTGCATGCCCTTCTAACGAGTAGGTCAGATGTAAGTGCTGAAATCTCTCATCACTGTGATAGGATGTGTTCCTATCTGGATGGGAGTCTTCCATCACTGTGATAGGATGTGTTCCTGTCTGGATGGATGTGCCTTTCTGACAAGTAGGTCAGATGTAAGTGCTGAAATCTCTCATCACTATGATAGGATGTGTTCCTATCTGGATGGGAGTCTTCCATCACTGTGATAGGATGTGTTCTTGTCTGGATGGATGTGCCTTTCTGACGAGTAGGTTAGATGTAAGTGCTAAGCCTTTTCACAGATGTTAGTGATGTGATGTCCTATCATGCTGGTGAATGTGAGTGCTGGGCCTTTCTGATGTGACTATAGTATTGGTTCCTATATGATCAAATGTAAGTGCTGGTCATGCCTTTATGACGAGCAGGTCAAATGTAAGTGCTGGGAGAAGACCTACATGATGGCTAGGCCTACAACTAGCATGAAAAAGGGCTGGCTCTGTAGAACTTTCTGTGACGAGAAGAATCATGAGATAGCACCAGTGTTGATCCAGATCGAGTGATGATCCAGATCCAGTAATGATTATCCAGCAGTAATGATCCAGATCGAGTGATGATCCAGATCCAGTCTAGTGATGATGATCCAGATTGAGAGATGATCCAGATATGATGATGACTTGAAGATGAAGATGACTTGAAGACGAAGATGACTTGAAGATGAGATGATCCAGTTGATACAGAGAAGAAGACCAGTGCTGAAAATTGTGTCGAAAGAATACCTTCCTAGTTAAGAGGGAGTGTTGATGTATATATAACTTCAGAATGTATTCTTCTATGTATCTTATATATTGTAACCCGATGTTTATTCCAGGATGTTTCTATTATGTATTTGAGTCATGTGATCATGCCCCGATGTTCCAATCGGGAAGATTAATAATGTAAACAAATCATGTCAAGTCATTAGGTAAGTCCCCACAGTCAGGGCACTTTAGTTATTATACACTAATTAAGGTGTAGGCTCGGGTAAGCAATTTTAATTTGAGCCTACGTGATTAAGTGCACTTCAAGTGAACGGAATAATATAAATAGAGAGTGAGACTCTCTATTAATTACACACATCATTCACTCTCTCAAGGGTGGCACACTAGTGAAGAAGGAAATATTGGGACTAGACAGAAGAAGAAGACTACTGCTATTTTGGGAGATCTCTTACTGTTTTGGTGTTGATTCTATTTTAGAGGAAGTTGTGGGGTTTTCTCCTTTATGGTTTCCCCAGAGGAAAATCTCTTTGTGTCTCTTGTCTCTTGTGATGTGGTTATGTTTTAATGCTGTGCTTGTTATTTTCTCAGTGAAAAGATCCTAAGATCATAATGCTAGCTTATTTGATGAAAAACTAACATCTAGTGATCCTATCATACACATGGGAGATGACTCTCAAATCCCAACTATTGGAAAAGGTTTGAGCATGGAGTATTAAAAAAAGTCCACTATATGGCTTCCCTATCAGCAAATATGTTTTCTGTATATCAAATGACCCATACAGGGTCACCAAATCAAGTCATATTTAATCTTGACTTAGTAGATATCTCAAAAATTTCCATTGGGAACATGACAGCAAAAGCAGATGCACATCATGCCTTCAAGGCATATGAATTCTCACAGTTTCTTACTCACTCATACCCAATTTCCTTATCAAATCATGCTAATGATACAAGAAAAATTTGGCATGAGTTATTTGGCCATCTAAATTTCAAATATCTCCAGTAGATATGTAATGAAGATATAGTTCAGGGATTTCCTCTCATGAATTCCTCTCGAGGTGTCTATAATGTTTTCTTAGTAGGTAAGCATCGAGAGCGAAGGTATGAGGTTTCGAAGGCAAGAAGAGATGCCCCTACACTTGATTTGGTAAATAGTGATGTCTCCATACCAATGCCTACAAAATCCATGAATGGATCCAAATACTTTCTGACCTTCATTGATGACTACTCAAGGTATTGTTGGATCTACTTTCTTAAGAAAAAGTATAAGGTGTTGGAAACTTTAAAAATTTTCAAAACCTTTGTTGAGAACACCCTTGGGAAGAATATCAAAGCACTAAGATCAAACAATGGAGGAGAGTACATCAAATAATATTTTCAATAGTTGTATACTTTAGAAGGTATTCAGATGCAACATTCAGTCCCATACACACCACAACAAAATGGTGTAGTTAAGAGGAAGAAGAGATATTTGAAAGGGATAGTTGTCTTCCCTCTTGAAGCAAGAGATATTCCATCATATTTGTGGTATGAAGTAGTGAACTGTAATTCGTACAAAAAGAATAGAGTACCTCACAAGTTAGTGGTTGGGGTCACTCTAGTAGAAGCACTAATGATACAAAGTCTAATGTTTCACATTTGATGTTTTTTTGGCTCAAAAGAATGGGCTAGAATTTCATCTAACAAAAGGAAATCCTTCTAACCTCAAAGTAGCGAATGCATTCTGCTAGGATTTACAAATGCTGTAAAAGAGTACAAATTGATGGATATTGAAACTAGGATATGCTTCATAGAGAGGAATGTCCGATTCAATGAAGATACATTGCATGATATACATCCAGCTGAAGAAGAAGGTATAAATATTCAATCAATTCCATTTTCATATGATGATGTTTCTACTAACGTTTCATATTCAAAATTTGAATATGGGGATAAAGAAGAACAAGATCTTGATATTGATAATGAATATCAAGTATATCTAGATCCAAATCTAGATCCTTATCCCAATCCAAGGCCTAAATGGGCTTAAAACCCCATTGAAGATGTTGGGAACAATGTTGGGGATCCATTTGACAAAAGGAGAACCAGATATCAATTTCAGGGTGAGAACCTTGCACTTTGTCATATATATCCACTTATCCCAAATAGGTGCTACATGATACTGGGTATAATCCACATTCCTACAAGGTGTCTTGTCCCCTTACCTCCTTGGAGAAAGATAGTCCACTGAAAATGGATCCAAAAAAAAAATACCTTGTAGCTTGTCTCCTTACTTCTTGGGAGAAATCGTGTCCAATGCAAATGGATCTATAAAACCAAACTAGTAGCAGGTGGATCTACTACCAAGTACAAGGCTCCATTAGTAGCAAAGGGGTATTCATAAGTTCATTTACTAGACTACATTGTTCAACATTTTCTCATGTTGCAAGCATGGACTTCATAAGGCTGGTTTTGTCCATTGCAGCTTCGAAGAAATGGGAGGTACATCACATGGATGTGAAGAGTGCCTTCCTCTATTGTGACTTCAAAGAAGAGATCTACATGAGACATCTTGACCAAGGAAAATTTTAGGGGCGAAATTTAGCCCATGGGCTATTTTTAGGGGGTTTTCTCCAAAAAAGGATTCACCATTTTGCATTTTTTGAATCCCTGTTTTGCCCAATTTTGTTGGGATAAAGTTTTTTCACCCTAAAAACCGCCAAATTATTATATAAATGATATAAAATCCTTGGAAATTAAAATATTTTTTGAAAAATATCGCCAAACATTTTATACTTGGTGTTTTAAGAATTGGTAAGATTTTCCAACATTTATACACTTTTAAATAAGTATGGTTCCTTAAAATCATCCCTAATCTTGAGGGCTACACTCAAGCTTCCTCGCTGCTTTGCATACTAAGGAAACTATGTATGGGATCAAGTAAACTCGAAGGGCATGGTATACCAAAATGGATTCCTTCTTACTATCAAAAAAGTTTGAAAGGTGCAAGTTAGACTACAATGTCTACATGCAGCAGAAGGGTTGTTGCTTACTATTGATTGTATTGTATGTGGATAACGTTCTCATTACCAAAGGTTAAACTTATGGATTGAGGGACATCAAGTCATCTTTGAGAAAGGAATTCTCCATGACAAATCGAGGGATGCTAAGGAAATTTATTAGCCTTGAAGTGAATAAAAATGTTCGGAGATCATGGTTAATCAGTCCATATACATAGGATACTTGATCAAAATATTCCATATGACTGATTTCAAAGCAGCATCCTTCCCCTTCTTATCTGGCATCAGATTGAAAGAAGGCGGTTCCAAACCTCTTGTTGATAGTACTCTCTACACAAAGATGATTGGTAGCTTATTGTACCTTACTCATCAAATACCAGACATGTCATATGTCGTGAGCGTTGTTTCTAGGTTCATGCAACATCCACATCAGCTCCATTGGAAGGAAGCAAAGGGATACTTGCATTATGTGCAAGGTACTAGAGAGTTTGGGATTCACTATTATACTGGTTATCGGCTAGATCTGATTGGTTTTAATGACTTGGATTGGGATGGAGACAATACTCTGGAAAAAAATGTACTTTGAGATTTTTGTTCATGTTTGGATATGGATGAATATGTTGGTGAAGCAAGAAGCAAGAAACTCTTGTTGTCTCTTCAACTGAAGCAAAATATCGGGGGCTGTGAATGCAATTATTTAGGAAGTTTGACTACATGGGATTTTGACAAAGATTGGAATTCACACTTCTCCTTCAGTAGACATCTTGTGTTATAATCAAAGTGTAATTAAATTTTTCAGTGATCTAATACAGAAGTAGTTGACCAAACACATTGAAGTCCACATGCACTACATCTTGGAACTAGTGCATAGTTAGGATATCATTCTTCATTACTTCCCTATAGAGGAGCAAGTTACATACATATTCATAAAATATTTCACTGAAAATAGATTTGCTTATCTCAAGTCTCTTCTTGGTGTGAAGGTTTGATTTAGTTTTTATCTTGGTTTTGGTATTAATTTTTAGCGGGGAAGGGGAGTTCCCATGAGGTTTTCCCTAATTCCTTGGTTTATTGAGCATTCACTCTTTTGAATTAGATTGTATGGGTGCCTTTTCGTCTTAGTTTCCAGGTCCCATGTTTTCCAAGTTTTGATTAAGGGGGCGTGTTAGGATTATTTGTAATCCTCTCTTGACCACCATAGTTTAAATGTTAGTTCACTAGCTTGGGAGTATGTTCCCACTTCATTAGTTCCATGGGTAAGTAATCTAGGGTCCACCTACCACCTGGTGCCCTAGTTTGCATGAGTTTGGGATCTCTAGAGGATAATCCCTTTATTTTAAGAATCCACACTCAATCACGGGAGTCCCACCATCAGTTCACCCTAGTATCTGTTGAGTTATGCTCCGATGGGAATCAATTAGTTCACCTTGAGTAATACTAGTACCAACTTTGCATGTTTTAAGAAGTTTGGGTGCATTTTCTAACCTACCTTGGTCAGTTAGCTAATTGTGAAGTGTTTTAGCAGTTCGTAGTTACACTAGTGAGCCTCTAGTGGTGATTTTTCCATAGTTAGTGATATCTAGAGTTAGTCTAATTTATTGAACTAGAATCACTCCTAGAGCATTCAAATTCGCTTTATTGTATCATGGATGTATTACATACACGTTAATGATTATGATATTAAGATTATAGTGTCAAATTTTTTCCTCTTGTATGAATAATTTACCATGATTCTTTGATCATTCTAACATTGAATTCCTTCTTTCTCAGTCATTCTTCTTTCACAGTGAGGTTCAATCCATCCTGATGATCATGTAACTTGAATTTACATAAAATAAATATCCTATCAATCTATTTGAGTACATGAAAAAAAAAACATTCCATTATTCTCCATATTTTTGTTTATTAAGAATCTTATATTATATTTCTAAAATTTGAAAATATAAAGACTATTTGTTCAATCCTTGTTTCATTTTTTATTTCAAAAGACTAGATTAACCAAACTGAAAAAACCTGTTCTAGTTTCTCCACCGTACTAAACTACACTTGCTTTAGTTTTTTTTTTTTCAAATTACAAGATTGATGAAACAAATAAAAGTCTAAATTTTTCACATTCCAAGGCTGCTAATATTAAAACTTTGGATCCAAAAAAAAAAGTCTTATACTTCCCTCATTTTTGGGATGTTAGTATTAAACTAAAGTCGATTACGACCTTGACATTGTGTGAAACAACAATCAATCAAAATAAACACATGACTCTAGGAACATGGTTTATTTAACAATGATCAGCAAAGTCCAACCTCATATAGTCACTAATAGCAAGTAATCCACTTTAGTGAGATGTCTTTGTAACGAGATGTCTTTGCAACGGTTAAATTGGATGCAATTTTAGTGACAAAGGAGTTCTTCTTTATGACACAACGACGCCATTTAGAAGTCAATACGATTTGAAGGCTATTGCTGCGAAATTATTTTTTCTCGATTACAATCTTGTAGCTAAACTACAATATTTATGATGATGATGATGATGGTTAACATCCCCTGAGACCAAACTTTGGTCTATCAGACCTAAAGAAGAGAATTAATTAGTTTGCTTTAAAGTTATATGTCTATGCTCAAAGAGCTTGGAAAGAAGCGTCCCGAGCTTACTATAATTTTGACAAGCTAAAAGGCTAGGAAAGTCGTTATTGCAACAAAAATTATGAAACTGGGATCTAATGTGGGTGTACGCAGGGCACTCTAAGAGGATACTCTCACAAAGGTGGCAAATCCTTTCTACCCATGGTGTTTTAGGGACTGTCCAACGACCAGTTTCACTATGGAGCTCATGCGAGTTCGTTCTTATCTTAGCTATGTTAATTTTTTTCTTAGTACTGATCAAAACAGAGAGATACTTTTGATCTTCTAGAGTAGGGTTGATGACCTCCTTATAGTATCTTAATTTTCTTTTAGCCTCGAGATCTTTCTCACACCACAATTTTTCCTTAGAGTATCTTAATATAATTTATGTCTTATAGCAATATTTGGTAACACAATAACATTTCATTTTGTGTCCAAACTCTCATCAATCATGGAATCAACTTTGCAATGGATAGTGAAACATATATGGCCTCATGCTAGCCTAAAATATATTTTTTAACATCAATGCAATTTTTTAAGGAAACTATAAGCATATCTCAATGGCTACATTATAGCTATTGAAAACCCAATAGATAAAAAAAAATCCCAAGGAAGAGGGTTCACTATTTTTTTCTCACTGTTTTAGTTAGTTAGTTAGTTAGTTGAGTGTCCCATAGTATTTTTTGACCTATGGTATTCACCCATAGTATTGTTATGTTGTATTCCTATATAAACTATTGATTAATAATGATAAGGAAATTAATATTCCCATTGTGTTTCTATGGTTTTTACTGATTCACTGGTTTTCTTTTACATGGTATTAGAGCCAATGGCCTGATCCATTTTTTTTGTTTATGGGTAAAATCATTTTCACAAAGTGGAAAGAACACACACACATAGATCCAATCTTCTTGGAGGTTGTGATCGAGACAAAAATATTGGAAGATCGAAGAAAATCAAAGATGGAGCTACCAGAAGCAATAAGAGATTGAAGAGGTAAGAAACATCTTAACACCAAAAGGTTTATGGTAGACCTTTCATGGAGATGAGTATGATGTATGGGTAGTCAAAGTAAGTAATTTGTTGAAATTACAAGATATGTGGCATTTCATAGTTGAAGAAGATCCTAGAGATCCATATTCATTTAAAGCTTTGACAAAGTTCCAAAAAGAAAGAAGGGGAGTTGTTTCCTTATGTCTCATACAATACAGTATAAACTACTCACTATTTCATTATATTGTAGAAGATGTTACTCCAAAAAGAGCATGAAATATACTAAAAGAAGTATCTAGTGAAGAACTAGTTGTAGAAGAAAGTGACTCTCCAAGTCATGCAAAGCACTAAGAAGACAGTCAAGATGACTGTGTCTATGAGGAAACCACTGATCATGTAATCGCAACCAAGTTTGTTGATAAAGTTGTTTTAGCTAATTTGACATTAGACATGTTAATGTAGTAGTACCCAGTGATGTGAGTGATAGTCTTTATGCGCAAGAGACAATTGATAACAGTTTAGAAACTGGAACTATTACTGAGTATGAGCAAAAGAAAATTGATAGAAGCACAAAAGAAACAGTAACAGACAGTCCACCCCAAAACCAGAGAACCGGAAGTTTGAGGGAGATCTATGAGCATACTCCTGTTAGTGATGAGCATCTACAATATGCTATGTTTTCTTCTCAGCCCACAATTTTTGAAGAAACAATGAATGTTGCACAACGGATACAACCAAATGAAGAAGTCAATGAGAATGATGCAGTAGCTTCCATTGATGAGCAATGCCAATATGTGAATTCTCTCAAAGAAAACCTGAAATATATTCATGTTTTTTTTGACAAAATTTTTTCAGTGTACAAGCAAATATGACAACGAGAAAAATCATGTTGAAACAGAAGAAGAAGACTTTCACTATGTTTCAAAAGCTGAACAAGACTCTCAAGAACAACTACTTAACATAAACATCTAGAAGGAAAAAAGAAGAACTCCAAGTACACTTCAAGGAAAAAAATGAAGCTTAAGTTTTTTGAAGAAAATGTAAGCCTAGTTGAGGCATAGAATTCCAGGAATATTTTTTGATTGATAGTATTGAAAGTATTGTCCTAGTTGAGATTTAGGTGGTGTGTGAAGAATTGTAATCTCAATGGACCACTATCAATAGTGCATTAATTAGTTGAGTAGTTTTTTAGTTGGTCACAATACATAGAATTAGCGACCCATAGTATTCACTGACCCATGGTATTTACCTATGGTTTTTCTGTTATGTAGTCTTATAAATACTACTGCTTAATATTGATAAGGTAATTCATTTTCCCATGCAATATTTATGCCCATTCTATGTTCTGTCATTTTCTGCTTCTCTGTTAGTCTTCTGTGAGTTGAAGTTGTTGCATGCTCAATCTACTTGCTTAACAGATCTCCCAAGGAAACTGTTGAGGACAAGATTCCTGAAGAAGCATGGAGTGGCATTAAGAATAGTGTTGCACATCTGAGAATTTTTTTCTCTTGCATTTACACAAATACCTGATGAACTCAGAAAAAAGTTGGATAAGATGAGTGAGCATTGCATTTTCACTGGTTACAGTGTACAACACAAGGCATACAAATTGTATAGTACTGTCACCAAAAAGGTTGTGATGAGGAGAGACGTAAAATTCATTGAAGACGAATGCTGCAATGATCCTTGAGACATACATCAGGAAGACAGTTCAGATCTGCCAGATCTACCTATCATACTTCTAAGATTGGAAGTATAACAACAAGAAGAAACACCATGCGATAGTTCATCTTAGAACGAGAAAACTAGAATATTGAGAGAGTTATATGAACACACTCATGTTCTTGATGAGTAAATTCAGTATGCTCTATTCTCCTATCAGCCCACATATTTTAATGTAGGAGTGAAGGAAGCATAGTGGGTAAAATCCATGAATAAAGATATTGATGTAATAGAGAAAAACCAGACTTGGGATCTTGTTCACCTTCCTGCAGACAAAACCAAATTGAATGAAAAAGGAGAACTTGAAAATCACAAGGAAAGATTGGTTTCCAAAAGATATGCACAAGAGTACATTGTAGATAATGATGAAACCTTTTCTCCTGTAGCAATGATGGATACCATTAGAGCTATACTTTCCATTGTTGCACAAAATCAATGGTATGTTTATCAAATGGATGTAAAATCTTCCTTTCTTAATGGCATTCTTGAAGAAGAAGTTTATGTAGACCCGCCACCTAGTTATACTGCCAAAGGTCATGAAGACAAAGTGTTTAAGTTGAAAAATTCCTTCTATTGTAAAAAAAAAAAGATCCACGGGCTTGGTATAGTGGGATTGACTCCTACCTCATCAACAATGGTGATTTACACTGGTAATTTGATTGACTAACCTAGGACTCATGAAGTACTTCCTTGGTCTGGAAGTTACTCAAATTGATGAAGGGATTTTTATTTTCCACCATAAGTATGTTACTGATATTTTGTAGGATGGATAAATGTAACCTAGCAAAAACCCCCATTTCTGTTGGCACCAAGCGAACCAAGAATGTTGATGGACCAACAATAAATGCTACACTCTATAAACGAATGGTAGGCAATTTAATGTACTTGAGTGCAACTAGACCTAATTTGATGTATGTTGTCAGTATTATTTCCATATTTATGGAGTCTCCCAAAGACTCTCAGTGGAAATTTGGAAAAAGAATTATGAGATATGTTGCAGGCACACTTGGATATGGCCTCCGGTACACTCATACACAAGACAATACTCTCAAAGGGTACATTGACACTGATTTTACAAGAAGTATTGATGATAGGAAAATCACATCTAGTTATGCTTTCCATTTGGGTACAATACTTATCTCTTGGGAATCTCACAAACAACCCATTGTTAGCATGTCTTATGCTGAAGTAAAATATGTAGCACCCGCCACACCAGCTTGCCATGTAGTTTGGCTACAAATACTTTTAAAGGATGTGGGATAATGATCCCACTTTTATTTTCTGTGATAATAGCTCTGCAATACAATTGTCCAAACATAATATATTTCATATAAAAAGGTGAGAAAAAGTACACATTGACACTCGCTATCATTTCATTCCCGAGTTAGTCAATGTTGGGCAAATTTCCTTATTGTTTTGTGGATTAAAGAACAATTGGCTAACATATTCACCAAACCATTGGAAACATCTGCAAACGATAATACAGAAACAACAACAAGCTTTAAAGAAGCTTTCAAGATTCAAGAGCATAATCCAGGCCGAAACGCTTTGGATCAAAGCATATATAAAGAAGCCTACAAACCCAACTCTGCTGAATTCAAATGATCGTCATTGTACAATGCACAGCATAGATAGTAAAATGAGATAGTACACGCAAGCACCGAGGTGACACAAAAAAATGAAAAAACCACTTAGTACATGTTGATGGGAGCATGCTTCCCAATCATGGGAAGGGATTCCAGAGGCATGATGTTGCTTCCCACAACATCCATGAAATATAGGAATAACCTATCGACCCGACCATTTGCACCAATCGGACGACTAGGGCTCCATTTAGGCGGCAGCGGTGCTCTACTCGGCGTCGGATTGGTGCGAATAGTCGGGTCGATAGGTTATTCCAAATAATATTCACGCCAATGACGCCACCGTACAACCTCGCAATCTATTAACGATACAACCGTACAACATAATAAACACCAACTTCATTTTTAATTAATATTTCTAATTTTAAATATCATTTATATTTTTAACTCACATTATACATATTCTAACCAAAATATTAAAATTAATGTGGATTAAGTGACGTAACAAATATATATATATGTAAGTGGCCATTTCAAATCTTTGGCAAATGTATAAACAAAATATTAAAATTAATGTAAATATTCTATTGCAAGACGTCGTTTTAAATGAAATTTGTGGAAAGTTTTTAACTTATATTCTTGGATAACGGAAGAATGGGCCAGTGCTTTTATCATTGGAGCCAACCTGTCTTAGAGAATTTGATGTTGTATATAACTACGCTACTGAAATGTCGATTATAATCGAAATTATAAAAGGTCCCTCCTATTTTATTTACAGCCATGTCATCTATTTTATTGTGGAAACTGTGAATCTTAATCACTATAGAGATATGGAAATCTGGTTGGACAACATCAAACGATTAGAACCCGAAAATCGAAATAGCTACGTTTATTTGACAGATCGTCAAACTCACTGCGCATCGTTCAATTGTATAGAATCTAATAAGCCCGATGCTTTTATGAAGTTATATTTTTATTAAGCACATTCTGTGTTGTAATTAATTATTTATCAATGGAACAGTCTTAAATTTGATGATGATTATTTGCAATTTAAGGGATTTGATTTGATAGTTCAAATGGATATATGATAGTGCTAAAAATAAAATAAAAAACCAAAAAAGTTAAATCACTTTAAGAAAAAATTATATTATTAAAATAATGAATTGTAATAAAATAATAATTTTATTGAATAAAAATTATTTTATAATTTAAGGGTAACATATAAATCCTACAAATATCCAGTAAAAATGGTTTTAAAATTTAAGGGTAATACATATATCTTAACTTTTAATTTCTTTTTCTTTTATTTAGTTAGTATTACTTAATCTAATATATTTTAGGTCACATGCATCAACATTTCAACTATTCCAATTACAATCTGAAACAACACATAAATCCTACAAATAGATTAAAATTACATTCATTTAATGATTATGAAGTAAAACATTTATTTATCTATTTAATTTTCTTTTATATTATTCTTTTTAGCCTACATACAACCTCAATGAGTATCATAGACATGACATATCTTAACCACTTTCACTTTGAGAGATGGGAAGACATCTCTTCACTTTAAGATATGGAAGACATCTAGACACAACTAAAACATAACCACATTAACAACAACTAAGAAATTGAGTACCTTAATGTAATGGACATGAAACATCTCATCCACTTTTACTTTGAGATGTAGAAAGCTTCTGTCCACGCAGCTAGAAACTTTACCACATTAACCACAACTAGAAAATGACGACCTTAACAACATTATACTCATACAATTCGAAATAACATTATACTAATAAAATTCGAAATTCGGATAGTTTAGATTCCATTGTCTTTGTGGTGTCGAGCGTCCGGTCCTCCGGGAATCTCTCTTTTGTAGTTGAATTCGGGCTTCACCTTTCTCTGTGTAAATGATATTGTTGATCGTCTATTTTTGCGGTCAGTTAGATCTACTTCAACTTGGCGAACAGCCCGACGTTGATAGCTGCTACCCTCATCGTCAATCTGCGTGGCAAAGTTAAGAAATTATAAACTTGACATAATCACAAAAATTTGCTCATTGTGTTCAACACAAACCTCACTCAGAGTTTCGTCGCCAGTCGGATACGTAAAAAATTCAAGCATTCTTTCACGGTTCTCTTTTACGGCTATAACCATTTTCTGATCTTTGATTCCTGTTTGAAATTGCAGATCCATACGTCAAAATCTTCACAATCGTAATGACGTTAAAAAAATCATCTAACATTTTGATATGATTTTATCATAACGAGGATTAAGCATAATGTAAATTATGGTTAATTGAGATTTGTAAGGGGGAACTGTTTTTTAACAATGGATTTGGATATTGTTATGTTAATAGATGTTTTTATTTAGATATTTTTATTTGAGATTTGGGGTGCACTACTATCTATGTTTTTATTTATGTATGAGGATGAAACAAGTGTACTGTTAAGATTGATTTTATGGTATATGGCATAGTTCAAAATTCGAAATAAACAATTATAAAAAAAAGATATAAAAAATAATTGACATTTAGTTGATTAATGGACAACTAGTAGCAATGCATGGATAATTGATAGCTCATGAATAGATAAGTAACAGTTCACATGGTAAATAGCTATAAGAATGTGAGATAAGTTCAAACATAAAAAAACAAATCCAAACTGTCTATTCCACAACTATATCTTAACCACTTTATCCCTATCAAAATGATCCAACCACAAACTACAAATTATATAGATATACTACATGAATACAATACGTTCACAAAGAAAGTATTAAAAAGTTGTATCGATATATATGTTAAGAGAATATAATAAATCAAAAATAAACTTTATTTTAATCATCATAGCATAGCATAGATAGAAACATAGCATAGCATATGGTAAGTTTAACTAAGATGTATAGATTTAATAGTCTACATAAAAGTTTGAAGAATTTATTTATTTTTATATTAGAGTAATTAGATAAATTTAATTTAAATATAAATGGAAATATATTTTTTCATTAGTGAAAAAATTATTATAAAAATTATTAAGAATGAAAAATACATTTAATAAAAGTTCTTTTATTTATATATATTAACAACAATTACATTAATTTTATTTAATATGTCTGAATATCATTTCCAAACATAACTTATAGAAAAAAACATTAATATACCATTTACTTAATGATGATGATGATGATGGTGGTTAAATTAATATATCACTTTTTTCTAAATATAAATATTTTAATTATAAAAACAAATTGTATTTTTAGGAAATCAAAAAGTTGTGAATTGTGAATTTCGGGGAACAAAAGACTCAGCAACTTAAATCCATTTAAATGCCTTCTTAGTAATTGCTAAATCCTGAAAAGAAAAAACGATTTAGATACATCTCGTCGAGGTTCACTGATTTCTATTGGCAGGTTTCTTGTTATTTATAATATGTAGGTAAAGAGGAGAAATCTAATGGTTATAGGGAGCATAAAGTATAGATCTAGTGAACAGGGACCCTTAAAAAACAATCTTGAAAAACTGGCCAAACCTTCGCAAAGGAGCTAGGGCCGTCATATCCTCAGAGGGATCTGGGACGTTGTGCTACCTCTTGGTCTAAATATTTCTCATAACTTGAAATAGCTTGAGTTTTTGCTAGATCCAAAAGCTCTGGGAAACACCTTACCGCTTCCAGTAATAGCCATCAAGCTCTTTAAATGGCCAGTAGACATTGCCTGCTGTAAGAGTGGCAGACTGACAAGCAACGCAAGACTGACAATTGCAGTAACGCTCCTAATCTCGTTCGCCATCTCTAAAGTTGTATTCAATAGCACTCTCCTACAACTTACTTAATGGCGCTCAGCAAACTACTCTGGAAGACGATCTTCGCCCGTGCAAAACATTGTAATTAAACAATCTAAATATTCAATCATTTTGAATTTTGTATTAGGAGTGGTAATTGTTTAAAGCTTCTAACGTCAGCTTGTAACATTTGTGCTTATTTAACATTATTCAAATCTTTGTGCTGCCGACGGTGAAACCTCAAATTAGGTGAATGGAACGCGCAACGAAAAAGTTGATATAAATCAAATATATTTGAGAAAGTGCCACAACATTATCAAGAAAATAAGATCCATGCAATCTAATAGAATATAGGACAATGCACATAAACCTAGTCCTTCATGAAAGTCGTTGTCGAGTGAAACAGAGCGATAGTGGAAATCTTGATAATGTCAAAGCCCTCAATAATGTTTCCATAAATTAACTTTCGTACGCTTACACTAAGTTTCGTCCTTTACGTTCAAACATAAAAGGCTTCTTAGGACCATAAATCTCTTTACATCTAAATCATTTGACTTCCTTGTGAAATATAAAATTAAATATAATTTTTTATTTATAAATGAAATAATGTTAAATATTTAATTTTAATTAGATTATTTTTAATTTAGAATATTTATTTTTAATTTTGATGGTTATTTTTAATTATTAAAACTAGCACAACCACTTAATTTGCAAGTGATATCTCTTATCCATAAGAAAATATATCTTATCGATCGACTACCACTTTGCCCCAAATTATATGTTATCTATGCATTAGCTAGGAGCTATTAATTTATCAACCACTTATTTTTTATATTCTTTTTTATCTCTCACATTCTTCTAAGTTATGTGTTATGAACTATTGGTTATCTATTCATAAGCTACCATATGGGAGTTGTCCATGGATCACCAACCAATCCATCATCTACCATTTATTGTTTATATTTCTTTATAGTTGTTTATTGTGAATGACTCACATACAAGAAAAGCATAGATCGCACTCCACTCCAAATTCTAAGCAGAGCATTAATAATATAACAAGATGCAAATATAAAACACATAAACACAATAGAAGAGACACTAATAAAACATGGTTCACCGAAGATGGGTTACGTCTAGATAGAAATTGCTAGTCCTTTTATTATACCATCCTACAAATGAAGGGATATAACCTACAACACATCGACTACAACTTCCTCTTTACTCTCTTACAGTCTCTCTTGCTCTCTCTCATAGATACACTCATCATTCAATTAAAATACATAATCATATTACAATGTCTTTGTTTCAAAGGAAGGCCATGGAAAATACCATGGAAACACAATACCATGGACCAGACCCCCCGGATAGGGTAGACGCGCCCCCCCAATGTAGGGGTTGAGATGCTCCCCTACACCATCCTTCTAGGACGAGGGTAGAGTAAAACTAGGGTACAGACACGACTAAACAATAAGATCTCTAAATGAGGAAGATTATGCTCAACAATCAACAATTTAAATTACTAATAATTCATTGAATGAATTTTTTCTCCAACAATATAAGGAATAGGTAATTTACAATTTATATGCTTAAAGTTTAACTTAAGGATGAAATCGTTGGTATGAGTATCTTTAGAAAAATTTTAATGGATAATATGTCAGTGATTTGGTGGGGTGATCTAATGTATGAAAGAGTCTAGATCAAAATGAAACATTTTGAAGATATTGTGGATAGAGTTTTGTGAGCGACAGGGTGTGAAATCTTGTGTGAACAACTTGTTGTAGGGTGAGTGCATAAAGTTGAGGAACCTTTTAGATGCAATGGTAGATTGAAGCCGATGATTCAAGATCCATAACACAAAAATCATCCCAAGCAATGTTGACCCTGCAAAGCCTAATCCCAAGCCTTCCAACAAGCTTTCCAATTAGGACCGTTAACTAAAATGCTTGTGTGTTATGTTTCTCTAAAAAGTGCATGCATTATAGTGTCAAAAAATGTGCACACCTTATATAAAATATGATTATGCTTAAAACAGGTCGTGCCCGTCATTTTCTCCACAAAACATGTTCAAGCTCAGTAAAACAAGCAAGGGACAACCCAGCTTGGGTGATAAAGGAAAACAAACTCCCCCTTGGGGATACATCTCTTCATTCTAAGGTATTTACACCAAATATTTCCATCCTAATTTCCCTATTTTTAATAATTTCTATGCCCTAACATGAATAGAAACCAGATGTTTTTTTAATTTCTATGCCCATAAAGAAATTTACATGCCCAAATGAAACCAAAACCCCAATTTACTCATAAAAACCAAATCCATTTCACTATTTTCCTGAATATATTGACAAGCATCCTTGTGAATCCAAACTAAAATTCATAAATATGCAAAGTTTCTTAGGTATATTGCAAGGTTGCATACAACTAAAAAAAAATTCAAGTAGAATTCATATCTGCCATAAAATACATAAACAAACATGATAATTCCATTTCCTCTACCCGAAATATCGAATTTGGTCATCCAAGAACATTAATTAACATGTTATAGTGTTGATCAAACTTCCTAATCCAAGTGTTAAAATAAGGTATAAAAGCTTCCCATGCCTAACAAATTTTTTCCTATGATTAAAGGGTACCTTATGGTTAAGGTCAAGACAACAGAGTTCATCAATGGGATTTACCAACATCAAGATACATAGGGCGGTTTATGTGTTTGATTACATGCCAATCATATAGTATCATACATTATAGAATTTAGTGGAAACCTTGCAACCTTAACAGACACTATACACAAATATGCAAAGAATCTCATGGGTATATAGAGAGAGTGAATACAATTAAAACAAAATCAAGTGTGATCCATACATGCCCCAAATTACATATAAACAAAGATGTGAAATGACCTATGGAGTCAAAAAAATTTCGCAATACAACAAATAATTACATATCTATCAAAATCCTTTCCTATATTGTGATTTTATTCATCAATAGCACAGTTTGCCACCTCCTTTAGGCTCTAGCTCTTGCCTCTACCCGCAATCTGGGAGTTGGTCCTCTAAGGGAATTAGTCAGCACCTCACAATGTTGATGAAACTTCATAATACAAGCCTTAAAATAAGGTAGAGGAACTTACCAATCAACATATGCCCCAAATTACGTATAAACAAAGATTCCAAATGGCCTATGGAGTCTAAAAAAAATCACGGTACAACAAATAATTACATATCTATCAAAATCCTTACTTAGACTAGGATTTTATTCATTAATAGCACCTTCTGCCACCACCTCTAGGCTCTAGCCCTTGCCTCTACCTACAATCTAGGAGTTGGTCCTCCAAGAGCATTAGTCAACACCTCATAGCTTCAATGAAACTTCATAATCCAAGCCTTCAAATAAGGTAGAGGAGATTCCCAATCAAAAATGCACATAGGACATTTAACGTATGCATCTGGAAATTTCAATGTATACAAATTTATGGCATAAATTTAATATAAAAAATGTCAAATGTTTATTCTTTAGTGTAAAATTCAAGATTAGTTTTAAAATTAAAAATTTAAATAGTTTATGTTGTTATTTGTTGTACATTAGTTTTACACTTTTCGTTTCTTAGAGATGTCATTATACCATGTCTTCATTTTTCTAATGTTATTTTATTTGTATTTATGATTGTAGTGGATACTATGGATCGTAATGTAGAGATTTTGAGATTTATTGGTCATTTGATAGATATCGGTTCTTCTTGGAGGGGTGAAGATACACTCCACTGTTCCTTGTCAACATCATTATTGTCCACAGTGGATACTATTAGCATATCTAAAGATGCTTTGTATAGCATAGCATCATATAGAGAGACAAAATGACATGAATATGCTCATGGATTAAGCTACAATGAGATTAAGAAGCTCAAAATAATCAAAGAACATATATATTCACTATTTATAGTGCATGGGACATATGACATTCCAGGGAGTAGTAGACCACATATTTCCATCAAGTGGTGCATATGTTAACCAATTAGAGACAATTGGATGGAAATATGGTACATGGTTTATAATATTCCCTTGCAAAACAACATGGAAGTACCATTGTAGTTGCTCCATAAACATTATGGAGAGTTTGTGATGGGAAAACATGTGACTATTTTGACATGTTGGGGTTTGAGGGAGTTGGTAGTGGGATGCCCCAAAATCATCAAAATGTTAGGCATATAGATGTCGATCCATAGATACGCCCCCTCCACTCTATGTGTGTGTGTTTGAGAGAGAGAGAAAAAGTGGAGGGGCGGTCTTATTGGTGTGGGGTGACCTATGGTTGTGTGTGAGTGTCTATGTGTGTGGAGAGTGAGAGAGAGGGGGGGGTGCAGTGGGTTAGGGTTTTGGGGTGGAACTTAGGGTGATTAGAGAGAGAGGAGGGTATAGGTGTGGAGTGTGGGTTTTTGGATTTGAGAGAGAGGGAGAGGTAATGGAGAAGATGGGGAAGATGGGGTGGAGAGGGAGAGGAGGAGTAGGAGGGGGGTTTATAGGTAAGCAAAGAAGGAGGCATGGGGTTAGGATGAGTTAGGGGG